>BQNB010053223.1:30103-40119 GCA_026074375.1 Tanacetum coccineum | reverse complement strand
CCCCTAGCTTGACTCATATTCCAACAAGGTACATCATGGAGGATAAAAATGAGGGTGAAGAAATTCCAAGAGACGGATCCTTCCCCAAACTAGGTATGAAAGATATACCGTAGCATTTTTGATCCCGGGTTTAAAAAACTTTTTAGAAAAGAGTTTCAAGAGAGAAAATGTGAACCCAGACAATGCTTTGGTAACATGAAAGTCTATTAAGGGTGGGATAATTGAGGGTGGGTCAAAAATCTTAAGAGTTAAAGAACTCTTCCTTGTAAGCACATTATCAAAAATACCCGGATCAAAAACTAAGACCTTAGGGTTCAAAATATCATTCTTAGGCTCAACTTGAAAATTTTCAAGGTCAAAGTCTAACATCATTTCAGAAGAACGGGTGGGCAGGGTGGGTAAAACATTTGGCTCATGAACTTTAGAGTTCTTATCAACTAGGATACCCGGGTTGAAAACTTTATCCTCATTGATTGTTGAGAATAAAGCATCACTTACATGAAAATCCTCATAACAAACCAAATCATTTCCTTCAACATAACTTGAACCACCGGGTTCAAATTCATCACTTAAGCTCTTAAAAACACTTGAACTTGATTTGTCAAAATCTTTGGTTTTATCACTATTAGAATCCATTCTCTCAAAATCCTCTCCATACAAAATTCTTTTCCACTCATCATTGTTAGAATCCATCTCAAAGAGATCATCATCATTATCAAAGTCATCTTTTGGTAGAGACTCCAAATTAAGTTCTTTTGGTGAAAATGACATGTCATCAATTGAGGGTTCAGAATTAACTTTCGGAGAAATTTGTCTAGATACCTCAATAGAAATGATTTCCTCGTCGTCTTCAAAAAGAGGGTTCAAATAACTCTTAAGAGTTTCCTTATGAACCTCTCCATAAGAATTAAACTCTCATTTCTAGAGGGAAAATCATCTTTTTTATCTCAAAGAGAGGGTTTGAAAAAAGTCTTGAAACTTTGAAAATCATCACAAAGAGGAAAATCACACTCTTTTCCAATTTTGGACTCTCTTGGGATTGGAATGAGATCTTCTTTGTCTAATTCCTTGTTTGGAATAAAGTTAAGATCCTCATCCCCCATTTTGAAAGAGTCCTCAAGATTATTGTTTGGAAAGATGTGTGAAATTGCACCTACGGAAGCAATTTAAGGTGAATGAATAACTCTTCCTTGGTGAATGATTCTAAATTCCTCTAAGTTATGATGTAAAACAACTTCATCTAGCAACAGGGTCAGATATTTTTCTTAACTTCTCCTTTTGTTTGATAATTTCTCCACAAAGAGATTAAAAACTCTTCAACAATAGTAATGTAGGGATAAGAAGAAATCATGCTCTCCAGGTTCAGCAAACATCTTTGAACCGGTCACATAAATGTCCCATCATATGGATATGACTCTTTGTCTTGACGAACCGTCCGGTTTTATAAAGACTATCCATTCCATACAATCCCTTATCACTACTCTTCCCCCGTAACCTCGAATTAAGACCCTGCAGATCCTTAAGAAAGGCCTACCAAAAATAAGAGGTACTCGATAATCACACTCAAAGTCTACTACAACGAAATCGGCCGGGAAAGTCAATCTTCCCACCGGGACCAAGACATTCTCTAAGTCAATTACCTTTAGGAACACAATGAGGCAATTTGCTAATCTAAAGGTTCATCCGGGTAGATGCAATGCGGGAGGCCTAACTTCGGTGTATAAACGAAATGCATAAGTTGATACAAACACCTAGTCGGCTAGGGCTATGCAGTTAAGACACACTAAAATACACGGGATGAGAAACTGTTCGTGGTTCCTCAGCTTTTCGGGAAGCTGTTTTGAGAAATGATCCCTAGCAATTTTCACTCACACGGGTATTACCATCCGTTAACTTCTCTCTTTGTTTTGACAACAAGTTTTTAACATCTTTTGATCCTAGGCATTAAGATCAAAGCATTCCCGCAACAAAGTAATGTACACAATGAATCATTTTGAACATTTCCCAAACTTTTGATTTGTACTTTTATCATTTTCACCTTTCTTTTCACACTACTAAACCCTAAGAAAGGATATGGTAGAGTTTTTGTTGGCTTGTTCAGGTTTGATTGGTGGAGATTTAGGCAGAAAACGCTTCTTATCAATTAATATCTCTCAAAAACACTATCTCTAACCTCATCATCTTTTTCCTTCTCATTCATCCCTTTCTCATTATCTTTCAACTTATCTTTCCCTTTCCCATGGTCTACCCGAGGTTGGACGTTTGCGGTACTTTGTGAACTTTCGGGTTGCACTTTGTCCTTTGTCACCTCGGTTTCCTTAGCCTTCTCATTGTCCGGATTGACATAAGGAGGAGGCATAGGGGGTAAAGGTCCATCAAGAACAACACCACTACGGGTGGTAATCCCTTTGCATTCATTCCTCGGATTAGGAATAGTGTTACTTGGCAAAGTACCCGAGGTAGAAGCATGGTTACTTCCCCCCATTATTCCACTATTTTGCATAAAACTCATCATTGCTTTTTGAAAATTTCTTTGCTCATTTTGAAATTCATTTTGCTCTCTTTTAAAATCATTTAAGTTCTTTTGCAAATTTGTCAATGTGGCATCATTTCTTTGTGTAGGCCTCAAACTTTGAGTAAGCAACCGGTACTTGAGCAACCGGGGCTTGATAAGCTTGAGCTTGTTGGTTAAGCCCCAAGTTAGCTCTATGGTTAACTTGATTGGTTTGGTTCACATTCCTAGTCCCATTATACCCTTGGTTAGTTCCTAGAAGCTTGAGGGTTTTGGGTTGAAGTTAAAGCCCCGGTGGTCCCATGTGAACAAGCCACACTAGAAGGAGGGTAACCCGAATTCCCTTGAACAAAACCACCAACCGCAGCGGCTTGTTGGAATTGTTGAAAATTGTCATGATAGACCGGGTAGTCATAAGCTCCTCTAGTTAAGGGACAAGAACTACCATTATGATTAGACCCACAAGTAGTACACCTTTCCTCCACCGCTTTAATCGGAATGGGAGTAGGCACAAGAGCTTTCATCATATTTTTCATCTCATTCATTTCATTCCTAAAAGTCAAAGTCATCTTATCCTCTAATGCCGCCGCCATTTGTTGAAATTCGAAGTTAGATGATGAAGAAGTAGAAAAAATGGAGGACATTCTAACTCACACTCGCTTCATTGGCGTTTCGTGAACATCTAACTTTGGCTTTAATTCACTAAGAATTGTAATCCTTTGGTAGTGACTTTTGTAGAGAAAATTGCCACCGGCAGCGGAATTAAGAAAATCTTGATCATTATAGCTCAACGAATTATAGAATGTGTCTAATTGGTGCATGAGCGAAAACCCGTGGTGAGGACACTTCCTTAGAAGTCCTGAAACGTTCCAAGCTTACTTCGAAAAGAAATCTTGACCAATTTGTTCGAAAATTCGTTTTATTTCATTCTCGAAGAATTGTAGTCTTAGAAGTTGGAAAGAAGAAATTGATGAAGCTTAAGACACTAAGTACATCCCATAGAAAAGGATAGATTTGGGGATTCTTTGTCAGCCATGTTTTTGGCAACCCCGCAAGAGAAAATGGAAAGAGAAGAATTGAATGGTGGTGTAGGTACATCCGGGTAACTTTGATTATTAGTTAATGCTCTCAGAAATGACGAATGTGAGCATGAGGCTCTCATCATTACCTTCCTCGAAAAATCGATTTTGACAAGATTAAGAGAGAGGATTTTAGGTTCAAAATTTTGAGCATTGATCGTGTTACAACTTATAGCACTTCAAACCCCCAGGTAGTGAAGCTTGAATTTTGCCTCGGCCATAAGTCGGATCCATCGCCCATTGGAATTTGGAAAACGGAATGAGAGGGAGAGCCCTGTTGGTGTCGAGAACGTCGATCAATTACGTCTACTCTAGAAATTGTGTATTCCAAGGAAGAACGAGTGCGCATGCACTAGTGAAAATAAGAAAAAGAAGAATTTGAGATTAAGAAGATTATTTTTGGGGAAATTTACAATTTTTAGTATTTATTAGGAAGGAAAACAAAAAGAAAAATATTTTTGGCAACCGTTAATTACAAGCTTCACGATAAGTCTCCAAGATTACGCACAAGTGAGCGGAAAAGCTTAGCGAGCCGCCAAAGCTTCTTATCGATGCAAACTATCACCTTTCCTATATTACTCCCCTTTATAGTTTATAAACTCGAAGGTCCGCTCGTACCTCACTAAGTAACTCACATTAATTTTGTTGTTTATTGAATGGTTTAAGATGGATAGCTAATATCCAAATATGTTTATTTTATTTTTGTATTTTAACTAATTCGATAGGAATCGAATTAATGAACGTTTTGTATTTTTTTTATACAAAAATAGCAAAGTAACTTCCAAAAAGGAAGGGTCTTCAAAACTCTACTTCAACGAATATCCTCAAAAATCGTTCACGTCTTCCCCGGCAACGGCGCCAAAATTTGGTTGCGTGTGTAAGCACTAGTCAAATTTATATATGTATAGTATAAATCCCGTGACAATTCTTCCCAATTACTTCTCAAACAAGAGAAATAAAAGGGTAAAATCTCACTTAAGAAAACACAATACGTATATTTTTAACCGGGAAGTATTTTCTCCTCGGGTCGTATCCCAACGAAGTCGTGAATAGAAATTCGGAGATATTCGGAATCGAGTCAAGAATGATAAAGGATTTTTGAATTTTGAATTACACTACAAATATAATAGCACAATTAAACTATAGAAAATATTAAAGAAACTAAAAACAATTAACTAGCACGAAATTTTAATACACGAAAATTAAAAACGTGAGCTAAAACTGAAATTTAAAATCTAAGGCACTTCTTTTAACAAATTTTATACCTAAAAATCACAAATTTAAAAAGAAAATTTTAGGAAAAAGAATTAAATTTTTTTAGCTATTTTTGAATTTTATATGATTTTTAAAGAAAAATGAATTACTAAAAATAAACTTTTCTAAAAATTAACACTAAAAATCTATTTTTATTTTTCAAAAATACTAGAATGAAAAAAGAAAATTATTACAAAAAGAATTAGATTTTTTCAACTATTTTTCTATTTTCTATGAATTTCTTAAGAAAAAGAAATTATTACCTAAAACCTATTTTAATTTCTAGAAAATACAAATTTAATTGGAAAAATAAAGAAAAATGATTTTTATCTACTAGAAAGGTGCAGAAATAAAATGATACAAAAATGCCCAATTTTTATTAAGCAATTGAACCCTAATTTACTAATTAAAGTATAAACCCTAATTTTACTAAAACTAATATTGAAAATATTAAAACTATTTTATTATTCTAAAAGAACAGGGTAGAAAATGAAACAAATGAAAGAAAATGGTAGGCGGGGTAACTAACTAAATTTTACACTATAGTTAAAACAGTCAACCTTTAACTATTGAAAAAGTACCAAACAGTCCCTACGATTTGGCTTATTTTTGGCTTATCTAAAAAATGAAAATTAGCAAAATATTAAAACTACAAATTTAAACCTGAGCTTATACACTACAACTTTAACAAAAGCACATTGAACTTTTATCAACTAGATAAGCTAGAAATTAAGCTTTTTAATCTGAGTTACAGAAACTAAGGTTTTACTTTGAAAATCTAACTTTTTTAAACTTTGGCTTATATCTAGCTTATTACTCAATGAAAGTAAAAACCAAAGGAAGCTATAAAAAGCTTATAATGTGTACTAGGAATGTCTAAAAAGAATTAAGCTACAAGTAAACAATAATAACAAGAAATTTGCTATTAAAAAGTGAAAGTTCAGGCTTATTCACTGATATTAAGCAAATCATAATAAGCTAACTAGCTTATAACTAAATCCTAGAAAATGAAATTTTGGAAATAAGCTATACTATGATTATAAAATAAACCTAGATAAAAAGAATTTGGAGATAACAACTAGAAATTAGAAATCCAAAAGAAATAAGCATGAAATCTAAACTGTTGCTAATTCCACTTTTGCAGGAACATTTAAGCTAGACTAAAAGCTTAAAAATGAAACTTAAAAGATGACTTATGTAGAGCTAATAGAGTACTATTAAGGTGCTTAATACTAACTTCTATCTCCTAATTTAAAATGCTATAAGACAGCTTAAAAATTGATGAGCAACAGAAGTATTAACTGAGTTAATACTGCTTGTGCTGATATACTTGGTAAAGTTTTAAGTGCAGGCCAAAACTCTTAGTTGAGAACTCTTAAACTAACTAACTATATGTATCTAAACCTACATTAACCAAACTTAAACACTAATATGTTGTAAATCACTTAACTACAAAACTACTTTTCACTTAAAACTGTCCTGGTGCTGACAAAGGATTTTTAAGCTTTAAATTTTGAAATTCTACAAACTAAGTTTCAATTCCTCTTTTAAACTTGAAAACTTTGAAAATCTAAACTATGTAAAGAGTTTTGACAGAATCATGTTGACTTTTAGAGTCAAAACCACCTTAACCCAAACACTAGTTAACTAGAACTGTCCCAAATGAATTCTACTTAAAATCTATTTTAAAACTAAAAATGCTAAAACCTTATATCTACTCAGTATTAAACTCAACTAATTAAGCTATTTTAGCACTAAAAACTACAGCTTATTAACAGAAATAAGCTAGTTACTCAGCTAGGCTTTTTCCTACTATTATGACAGAATCTAACACTTGAGATCTCAAAGAGTTCTAGCTACAACAGCTTAAATCAATTGCATCTCTAAACTAACTAAACAAGATTGAACAGGATTAAGCAAAAATAGACAATGCAATAAGCTACTAGAATAAGATTCAAATGCTAAAAATGAAATATAGAAGATAAACCTTTGAATTGAAGTCTCTGACCCTAGCCACTCTTTCTGAGTGAGTGGCTTTAAAACACAATCCTAATGGCACCTTGCCTCTAAAACCTGAGCTTAAGCTCAATAAGCTAAATTTAGCTTATTACTCCTCATTGCTTCCATTATTCAATCAACTTGAATTCAAATGACCTTAGGTGAATAAAAGTAGAAAAATACAGAATTGAAAAGACTTTTAACAAAATTTTAACAACTTTAGAACAAAAGGAAACAAAATAAGCTAAATTGAGCTTATTACAAGCTTATTAGCTAAATACAGCTTATAACATGAAAACTTGAAAACAAACTCTACTCAACTTTTCATTTGCTTTAAGAAGGATAGTACAAGATACAAAACAAGAAGTACAACTGAATTGAAAGTTTTAAAAAGCTTAACTCGAAACAATGAACAGTACGAAATAAAATTGGAAAGGGAAATTTACAAAGAAAAACTAAAAAAACTCTCTAACTATCTCTCTCTATCTCTTATTTATAGTTGAAGGTGATGAGAAGATGAGAAAACTCAATCATTCCTAGCCCTTGATCTCTTTTTCTTTGAATCTTGGCCGTTGATGATGTATGATGATGTGTTCGCACCAATTGGAGGCTGCCACGTCATAAAAATGACGTGGAGATGGTAAATACGAGGTGGGGAAAGAGTAGGGAGAAACGGGGAAGGATTTGGAGAGAAATTGGGTTTGTTCGGGTTTTTGGCGGGAAAATTGGTTGCAAACGGTTAGGGGGAAAAGTATACCGCGTTTTGTGTTTGAAACTTTGGCATATTTGCATAACTAGCCCCTCTGTTTCTTCCTTCAAAGTTGTAGTATAAAATGAGTTTGATAGTTTACACTTCTGGCCCTTGTAGTTTTAAAACAAGAAAATGGGCTTTTTGGTTTTGGGCTTTTGTGATCCAAATGATGTAGAAAGGCCCAAAGGGTATTTTAGTACTTTTGCATCCTCTTCAAAGGGTATAATGGTCATTTCCTTTCAAACTTTTGTCCTTTTCTTTACTTTCTTGTTTTTTCTCGACCACGGTCTTGATCCGGCTTTTGAAATTGGCTTCAAATCTTTCTCTTGATCACTTGTCTCTTTATTTCTTGTCGGTTTTTGCTTGTTTTTACTCTTTTTGACTTTGATATCCTTTCCTGCACGTTGAGACACAAAAGCACACATATTTCCATCTTTTGGCATATTTTTGGCTTTTATTGGCGAAATCCTGGGTATTTTATGTATACAATTTAACACTTATCAAGGCCTTAAGTTTGGTAGGAATATATTGTAGTATCTCTTCTGTAATATGCGAATAACATTATCTTTTACGGGGAGTGGAACAATGAGAATGCAAATGTCCTTATATGTATTCTTAAGTTTTTTGAGGAAGACTCCGGTCTTCGAGTTAATCATAATAAGAGTAAGTTATATGGGTGGCAGTGAATGATGGACAATTGATGGATATGTGAGATAGATAAGATGTGGAGTCAGCAAGTTCCCTTTTACATACTTGGGCTACTAATTGGCAAGAATATGAGGAGGTTGGGGTATGGAATACCGGGGAAGCGAAGTTTAAAAATATGTTGGTTGATTAGAAAGCAAAATTGATATCGTTTTGGGTCGCTTAACATTCATTAAATCGGTTCCAGAAAGCTTCTTGGTGACATTAGGGGGTGGGGTGACATCATTAGGGTGGGGGAGGAGTTGGAGGGGTTAGGTTATAGTTTTTTCTTTGTTTGTGTGGGAAGTGGAGAATGGTAGTGATATTAGATTTTGAATTGAAAAATAGGTGGTTGGGATTTGGCTTTATGATAAATTTCGAGGTTGTATCATCTTGACAAGATTAGGGAGGGTAAGGTACGTGAAAAAAGGGAAATAGGTAGATAATGTTTGGTGTTGGGAGTGGGAATGAGTTATAAATCTTAGAGGTGGGTGTGTAAGGATTTTGAGGAATTATAGGAATTATTGCATAATGTTGTTATCAAATTTAATTATAGGGACCGTTAGAGGTGAACGCTTCAAGAGAACGGTGATTTCACAGTCAGAGAGTTAACAAGGTTGGTGGAATAAAAGACTCTTAGTGGGGCTAGTGCGGGCAATACGACAATATGGAACAAATGGGTACCAATAAAAGTTAATATAGGAGGCGCCAAAAGGGCAGACTTCGGTTTGTGAAGAGTTAGATAAGAAGGGCATTGACATAGACTCATTATTACGTCCTTCGTATGACGACATGGTGAAATCGTGTTCTCATTGTTTGGTCATGTGTAACTTTGCTATGAACATGTGAGAAAAAAAGTTAGTTGGTGGAAGATTGGGGCCATTAATACTTTTTATATTGAAGAACTTTTTGCCTATAGTGGAAGCATTAATATCCATAGTCATCTATTTAAAATGTGGTAAACGGTGGTTTGGACATCCGGGTACTTTATTTGGAAAGAAATGCACGTGTATTTAAAGGGAAAGCTCATAATCTAAACAAAATGGTGCAAGATATTCAACTTAAAAGTTTTGAGTGGATTGTGAGAAGATCGAGAAAGAAATGTGAGATGATTTGGCAACATTGGCTTTTCGATCTGGTAAAATGCCGAGTTTGAATATTATAAATTTAAGCTCTATAGGGTGCAGTTTGGTCAGGAATGATAGATGGGGATATAAAGTTTTAAGGATGTTTGCATAAATGAGTATGCATTGTGTCATGTCCATATGCACTTTCTGCATTCTGTCTGAAACAAATGGGTCTACTTTATGATGCAATTCTTTCATGTGGTTGATGCTGGTTCTGGTATTGCGTGATTCGTGAGCCGACAAGAATTTGAGTTGCTAATGTTCTACATTTTTCCTAGCGGGATGCATTTGTTCTTTTCGTTTTTTTACATCCTAGTGTTTGCCTTAGTTTTGGTTGCTTTCAAGTTTATATGTAATATTATTTTTCTGGGTCCACTATATTTAAGTATCTTGTTAATATATTGGATGCCTTATTTGTATTTTGTTTGATTTGTTTGGAAATAAATTTCCGTTAACAAAAACCCAATATTTGTTTGCACCTCTGAAAGTACAAGAATTACATATGCAAATAACATCGAACACAAAAAATGATATTTTCATAGTTTACTCTTTTCCTTTACGACAATTCCATATATATCCAATGTATATATCAAAATATTATATATATCCAA
>BQNB010053223.1:0-28352 GCA_026074375.1 Tanacetum coccineum | reverse complement strand
CCTCATATCAAAAGCATATATGAGAGGTATCTTCAATTTGTTTTCCTCAATTAGGAAATAGCCTTGCTTTATTCTATGAGTAGCCTGCTGTCTTGAATTTAAGCCATTGAAGACGACAGTCTGAGTTAGAGGCTCCAGTGCTTCTTTTGGAATGACTTTCTTGTTTATGTAACATGCTAATGCTCATGTGTCTATTATTGCAGTGGTTCCAAAAACTGTGCAGTTAGGAATATCACACTCAACTTTAACATTGTAAAGTTGATTGGTAATTTTTCTAATTTTTGGACTTGTAGTGGCGTTCCCAGAATAATGAACTTCTATCTCTATGCAAGGCCTTGCAACATGAGTGTTTCCTAGTGGTGGAAACTCTTCTCTAGAAAACTGAGCTTCTGCTTCTTCTTCCTTCTTTTGCAACTGAGCTTTAAGCTCTCTTTTTTCTTCATCTTTTTGTTCTTCAAGCCTTTCCTTTTCAATTCTGAGCTGATCAATAATTTTAAGGGCATCTGTGAGATCCCTTACTAACAAGCTTTCTTTTGACTATCATATTTCTTCTTTCTTTTACATAGCAGCTTTGTTTTCATAGTACTCTTTGGCTTGATCTCTGATCATCTGTTGTACTTGTTCTGTCTTTTCTTTCAAAAGTTCTTTAAGAAGCTTTACTTCATTGTTATTGAAGTCCTTTTCTTCTTCTGATTTTTGGGGTTGTTTTCCTTTGACATTAACTGTTTTGCCAAGGTAATTTCTTGCACAAAGGGCACATGTTGTGAGTTGGCATTTGGGACAGTTAAGTCTTGACATGTCTGTGGTTAGTATCCCACAGTAATAGCAGATGGTATAGTTGGTGACCGTGTTTTCTTTCCATTCATGCTCACATTCTTTACTTTTGGCTGGTAATTCTTTGTTTGGTTTCCACGATCCGACACCTTGAACCATATTTGCTATCTTTGTTGGTGGTCCAGGATGGAACATAAAAGCATAATGGCTAAATTGATTATCTTCTTCTTCCTAATCATATCACTCTCATCATCTTCTTCTATTGCCATAAAGATTGAATCTTCAACAGGAGTATCTTGGACCATAACACTGATACTTTGATGAGTATCACATTCTCCTTCTGATATGCTATAAACGTTGCTATCATCAAAATCTACTGAAACAATATTCCATTTGTCATCAAGGTCCAATTCTTGATAGACGACAGATCTTGCAATGTTTCCTTGTTTACTTCTGCAATCTTTTGCAAAATGCCCTTCCTTTCCACAAATAAAGCATTTGCACTTCTTTACTCGTCCTCTATCATCCTTGTATTTTCTCTTGAATGGTTTTACATGAGAATTATGCGGCTTTCCTTTGTATGTTCTTGATTTTCTCATTCCATATTTCTTCCTGTTATTTTTGTAATAACCAGGAATTGGTATGGCAGAACAAAGAGACAAATCTCTTAATTCTTTGGCGGGTGATGCATCTTTGCACATTTCTGAGATGAAAGTATGAGTAAACTTAATTGCAGGTAAGACTCATGAGTTAAGACCAGGATATTTAGTCCTGAATGATTCCTCAATCTTTTTGGATAAGGAAGGTGGAAGTTTGGCAAAAAGCTTTTCCGTTGTTGAAGGAAAATACAATCTTCCTGATTTGGTTGCCAATTGCCTGAAATCTTCTAAGAATGACCATAAATTCTTGGTGTCTTCACAAGTTATTCTGTCCAAATCCCTATATGCTCTGTCTTGTTCATCAGTTGAGCCACGGTATGGATCTTCTAACAGAATTAACTGCCTCACTTGTGATGTTATATTTTGTGGTTCATCTGCAATTGTTTCAAGAGCAGAATATGCCCCTGGGTATGCAGTTCGCCATTGCTGCCACATTAACTTCTCACTTTCTCCAAGAAGATTTTCCACAAAAGCTAACTTTGCTTTATTGTCAGACCATGTTTGATTGTTAAGTCTATTGATTGTTATAGACTCCCATCTGGATATCACTTCTGACCATAAGCCTGGGTCTGCTGGTAATACGAGCATTACTCCAGATTCTGTCCATGCCGGTGGTAGAGTCCACTGTGAATTGTAATATTCACCATATCCTCCATTGAATATTTTACTCTTTCCTTGAGGATAACCAAACTGATAGTCTGGTCTATAGAATGGTTGTGGATTCTGTTGCGCCGGTGGGTAGACTGGTGGCCCCATGATTGAATCATGTGGGGGTTGATAGCTTTGGGTTGATTCTATTTGTGAAGATGAAGATGGGAATGCATGTTCTTCATGTTTCTTGATGATTTGTGCTGCCACTTGTTTGAAATTTCGAAACCTTGGGTATGGTAAATCATCATTTTCTTCTTCCTTAGAAAGATGAAGAATTGTATGGTTCTCACCACGCTTTGCTGCGAATGGGTTTTCCCATTCTGACTCTGATTCCTTCTTTTGTATGGCGAGATTTTCATCCCATTGTGGTAGGTATTCATCAAGAAATTCTTGTTGATTTTGTGCAAGTCTTTCTTGTATGACAAGAACCTTTCCGCCACTTCTTTCATCATCATCCCAATCACTTCGTTCTTCTAAAATAGTTACCCTTCCTGGGGTAACTTCATCGTCTGAGAATTCATCTCCCCAACCAGTTGCTGCAATTTCTTCTATTGGGGTTGTGTCTGGTTGTGCATCATACCTGACATAATAATCCCATTTTCCAGATGGTTCCCCAAGTGTTGACCATTTTTCCCATGACTTTTTCTTTGATCGTTTTGGTTTGTTAGATCGCCTAACTTTATTTAATGGTTCTTCTTCTAGGATTCTTGCTTCATTTAAGCAACTTTCACAGAAACATACGTCATAAGAGATATGTTCTTCTTGCGGAGCTTGTAAGCAGATTCCTATGAAGTGTTCTTCGTCTTCATCCAAGTTATCATTTCTTATTACTTCTCGATCATGCTGATCAACTGAGTATCTTGGTGGTTGAGGTGTTTGTCGGTATCTTTCAAATCGGAGACTTACCGATCTATTTAGCCTTTCATTTACTGCAACCCTTGATGGGACACGTACTGAAGTTTGCTCAGGTGGCTTTAGATGCCAGCTCATTCCTTCTAACTCTTCTATACTCCTTCTTTCACCAGGAATTGCTGTGATGCCAGTTGTGGTGAGGTGATCCACAACGTTTTCTACGCTGTATTGGAATCCCATATAACTGGTGTTTGATAACCTGCCTGTTAAGGCCATTGTTATCAGTAAGTTACTTTCACCACCTTGCCAAGTATCATACCCATGAGTCTGTATAGCAACTTCTACATGATTGTGGAAGTCATTGACACTTAGAATCATATCAGGGAATGTATAGACTAACTGCGTTCCTGCAGAGAGGTCTACTTCCATGGTTGCAATAATTTGTCGGCTATCTTCCCATCTAGTGTCTCGGAGGACAACTAGAGCATTTGTTCCTGCACTTCTCCGGTGGAGTGCGTGTAGCCTTATCATGAATATCCCCAAGTGGATATGCTGAAGTCCTGAATTTCTCAGGCTTTCATAAGACTCTTCATTGCATAATCGAAGATTTATTTGATTTTCACCAACACACAAAATTCTTTGCTCAGAGTAATGTTCATATACTCTGTGTCTTGCTGTACTTCTATTATTTGAATAGAGTACTTCTGCTGGAACAAGATTTGCTCGCCTTTCTCTTGATATTTCAAGCTGTCTTTCTGGGTCTACAGCTGTTTCAAGAGTTCGATTGTAATTACTCCTTCCAAACACTCTTCTTGTTGTTCTAGCCACTTGATGCCTATTTCGGGCCATTTGTCGGTAGCTGCGGATTTGATCTTCTTGAGTTGGAAGTTCTGTTTGTGTTTGTGTAGAACTTCTGTTGAGGATGCTTGGTCTTCTAGAAGTCATTTCTTTGACTCCTTTTCAAACTGTTCTTTAAAGATTTTATTGGGATCTTCAAAGACGTGTATCTTTCCGTTTATTCTTTTTACCGGGAGTTTTCCACTGATGGAGAAACTATCAAGTCTTTTGGCTAGGCTTGATATAGAGTCTTCAAGGTCAGCGGGCTGAACCTCTCTTTCTTTAATCGTATGAATTTCCTGCTTGAGCTTGTCAAACTTTTCTTCTAGCTCAACTAACTTCTGACTTTGCTTAGTGGCCAAATAAAGTAAAGTGTTATTTTGTTTTATAACAGCGTTTACTTGATTAGTCAGACCTCCTTTGTAATCAGATGTTTTTGCAAAACCAACTGCTGGTGATTCAAGATCTTCAGTAGCTTGTATAGCTTCTTGATATTCAGTTGTTGCCTTTTGATTGGCAAGACTCATCCGGTGATGAGCTTCTTAACTTCGTGAAGAAGGTGTTCAACCTTCTGGATCTTTTGATTAAGATCTTCTGTTAGTCTAAGGGCTTCTTTTTCGACTAACTTTGGTTGCTCAGCTATTTCTTGAACAAGGTTCAAGACTTCTCTTTTAGTGAGTGGTTTAGACTGTTGGATCTCAGTTGAGATCTGTTGAAGGCTTTTTCTGGTTTCACTCTGTGTTTTTCTCAGTAATTCCTCACAAGATTCAAGCTTTTCTTGACAATTTTGGACTCTAGACTCAAGTTCTTTTTGTTTTTCAGAAATACTTTTGTAATTTTTGAGTGCTACCTTAGAAAATAGATTTAAACGACTATAAACACAAGCTAGATTATTAGCTAAATCGGTTGATGTGGGTTTAGGACTAGTTTCGTTAAAGACGATATATTCAGGATCTACAGTTCGTGAATTATCGTACCAATACTGTATTTCTTGCTCAAAGCGCTCGGACATAACATTAAAAACTTCAAGGGATAAATTTACAAACTTGTTTTAGATTCACCAAACGGTTAACTTCAACTTTTCCCGTATCTTACAGTACTTTTCATAAAGAAGCAATTGCGCTGTCTTTTATAAAAAACAAGTGGTTTTATGAAATTTTTAATAAAGATGTTACCGTAAAAATACGAATTATTGATAAAATAATACCTTTACTGCTTTTCCTGAATATACCTGAAGGGTTTAGCCTTCCATAGAGCTAAGAACGTTTTGATTCAAAGCTCTGATACCAAGATGAAAATTACGTTGCCAGGAATTTTTATCTTGTATTAAAGCTCAAAAACTAAAACTTTAAATTACAAGTTACTTAAAACACACCTTTATATTAAAAATACTGCGGAAGCTTTAATACTTCTTCCAAGCTTTAATAAAACGATTGAAATTACTTCTTCCGAACACTCTTCTTGTTGTTCTAGCTACTTGATGCCTATTTCGGGCCATTTGTCGGTAGCCACGGATTTGATCTTCTTGGGTTGGAAGTTCTGTTTGTGTTTGTGTAGAACTTCTGTTGAGGATGCTTGGTCTTCTGGAAGTCATTTCTTTGACTCTTTTTCAAACTGTTCTTTAAAGATTTTATTGGGATCTTCAAAGACGTGTATCTTTCCGTTTATTCTTTTTACCGGGAGTTTTCAACTGATGGAGAAACTATCAAGTCTTTTGGCTAGGCTTGATATAGAGTATTCAAGGTCAGCGGGCTGAACTTCTCTTTCTTTAATCGTATGAATTTCCTGTTTGAGCTTGTATAGCTTCTTGATATTCAGTATAAAAGGCAGCTGTAATCAGTTGTAAAAAATCATCGAAAAACAACCACCACCACTACTACTACTACCACCACCCTTGTAACAAATCAAGCTTCCGCAGTGTTTTTAATATAAAGGTGTGTTTAAAGTTTCTTGTAATATAAAGTTTTAGTTTTTGAGCTTTAATACAAGATAAAAATTCCTGGCAACGTAATTTTCATCTTGGTATCAGAGCTTTGAATCAAAACATTCTTAGCTCTATGGAAGGCTAAGTCCTTCAAGGTATATTCAGGAAAAGCAAATGGTGTATTATTTATATCATAATTCGTATTTCTACGGAAACATTTTCTATATAAAATTCCATAAAAACCCTAGATTTGGTTAAAAAAGACAGCGCAATTGCTTCTTTGAAAAGTACCGCAAGAGACGGGAAAAAGTTTGAAGTTAACCGTTTGGTGAATCTAAAACAAGTTTGTAAATTTATCCTTTGAAGTTTTTAATGTTATGTCCGAGCGCTTTGAGCAAGAAATACAGTATTGGTACGATAATTCACGAATCTGTAATCCTGAATATATCGTCTTACATAAAGATAGTCCTAAAACCAACAACAACCGAATTAGCTAAGAATCTAGCTTTGTGTTTAGTAAACGTTAAACTATTTTCTAAGGAATTCACTAAAAATTATAAAAGTATTTTCTGAAAAACAAAAAACGAACTTGAGTCTAGAGTTCCAGAATTGACAAGAAAACTGAAACTTGGGAGGAAATACTGAGAAAAACCCAGAGTGGACCAGAAAAGCCCTTCAATCAAATCCTCAACTGAGAATACAACAAACTAACTCACTCACAAAAGAGAAGTCTTAAACTTGAGTACAAAGATACTTGAGCAACCAAAGTATAAGTGCGAAAATGGGCCCCTTAGACTAACAAAGATCTTAACCAAAAAATCAGAGGTAGAACACCTCTTCCCGAAGTTAATAAACACATCAGCCGGTGAGTCTTGCCAATCAAAAGGCAACAACTGAATATCAAGAAGCTATACAAGCTACTGAAGATCTTGAATCACCAGCCGTTGGTTTTGCAAAAACATCTGATTGCAAAGGATTGGTTGTTCAAGTAAACGCTGTTATAAAACAAAATAACACTTTACTTTATTTGGCCACTAAGCAAAAGACAAAGTAAGTTAGCTAGAAGAAAAGTTTGACAAGCTCAAGCAAGAAATCCATACGATTAAAGAAAAAGAAGTTCAGCCGCTGACCTTGAAGACTCAATATCAAGCCTAGCCAAAAGACTTGATAGTTTCTCTATCAGTGGAAAACTCCCAGTAAAAAGAATAAACGGAAAGATACACGTCTTTGAAGATCCCAATAAAATCTTTAAAGAACAGTTTGAAAAGGAGTCAAAGAAATGACTTCAAGAAGACCAAGCATCCTCATTCAAAGTTCAACACAAACCAAACAAACTTCCGACTCAAGAAGAACAAATCCGGGCTTACCGACAAATGGCCCGGACAGACATCAAGTGGTTTAGATTCTAGAACAACAAGAAGAGTATTATGGAAGAAGAAATATAAATCGAACTCTTAGAAACAGCTGTATACCCGCGAAAGACATCTAGAATTCAAGAGAAAATGCGAGGCAAAACTATGTACCAGCAGAAGTACTCTATTCAAATAATAGAAGTACAACAAGACACAGAGTATATGAACATTACTCTGAGCAAAGAATCTTGTGTGTTGATGAAAATCAAATAAACCTTCGATTATGTAAATCGTAGAAGTCTTAATGAAAACCTGAAAATACAGACTTCAGCATATCCACTAGGGCTATTTCATGATACGCTACACGCAAACTCCACCGAGAAGTGCAGGAATCAAAATGCTCTAGTGCCTTCGGACACTAGATGGGAAGATAGCCGACAAATTTATTGGCAACCATGGAAGTAGACCTCTCTGCAAACGCAGTATATCTATACATTCCCAGAAATATCCTAAGTTCCAATGACTACCACAATCAATGTAGAAGTTGCTATACAAACTCATGTGGTATGATACTTGGTGGGCAAGCGGTGAAAGCAACTTGTTTGATAACAATGGCCCCTAACAGCCAGGTTATCAAACAACAGCTATATGGATTCCATACTGGAGAAAATGTTTGTGGATCACCTCACCACAACTGGCATCACAGCAATTCCTGGTGAAAGAAGAAGTATAGAAGAATTAGAAGGAATGAGCTGGCATCTAAAGCCACCTGAGCAAACCTCAATACGTGTCCCATCAAGGGTTGCAGTAAATGAAAGGTTAAATAGATCGGTAAGTCTCCGATTTGAAAGATACAAACAAACACCTCAACCACCAAGGTACTCAGTTGATCAACATGATCAGAAGTAATAGGGAACGATAGCTTGGATGAAACGAAGCACCTTCATAGAATCGTTCACAGCCCCTCAAGAAGAACATATCTCTTGTGACATATGCTTCTGTGAAGATTGCTTGAATGAAGCAAGAATCTTAGAAGAGGAACCATTAAGAAAAGTTAGGCCGATCCAAAAACCAAAACGATAAAAAAAAAAGGGGGGGGGGTGTGGGGGGGGGGGGGGAAACAAAGGTCAAGTGAGAAAATGCAACACTTGGAACATCCGAAATGGGATTATTATGTCAGGTATGATGCACCACCAGACATAACCCCAATAGAAGAAGTTGCAGCAACTGGTTGGGGAGATGAATTCTCAGAAGACAATGAAGTTACCTCAGGAAAGGTAACTATTCTAGAAGAAAGAAGTGATTGGGATGATGATGAACGAAGTGGCGGACAAATTCTCGTCATACAGGAAAAACTTGCACAAAATCAGCAAGAATTTCTTGATGAATATCTACCACAATGGGATGAACAACTCGCCATACAAAAGAAGGAATCAGGGTTAGAATGGGAAAACCCATTCGCAACGAAGCGTGGTGAGAACCATAACCATACAATTCTTCATCTTTCTAAAGAAGAAAATGATGATGATGATTTACCATACCCAAAGTTTCGAAACTTCAAACAAATGGCAGCACAAATCATCAAGAAACATGAAGAACATGCATTCCCATCTTCATCTTCACAAATAGAATCAACCCAAAGCTATCAACCCCCACATGAATCAATCATGGGCCACCATCTATCCCCGCACAACAGAATCCACAACCAAACTATAGGACCAGACTACAGCTTTGGTTTATCCACCTCAGAAAGGAAAAAGAACAAAATTCATGTAGGAATGGTGAGTATACAACTCATAGTGGACTCTACCACCGGCATGGACAAAATCCGGAGTAATGCTTGTATTACCATCAGACCCAGGCCTATGGTCAGAAGTAATATCCAGATGGGAGTCTATAACACTAAATAGACTCAAAGGCAGCTGTAATCAGTTGTAAAAAATCATCGAAAAACAACCACCACCACTACTACTACTACCACCAACCCATAGTAACAAATCAACTTCCGTCAGTGTTTTTATATACAAGGTGTGTATTAAAAAGTTTCTTGTAATAATAAAGTTTTATTCATGAGCTTTAATACAAGATAAAAATTCCTGGCAACGTAATTTTCATCTTGGTATCAGAGCTTTGAATCAAAACGTTCTTAGCTCTATGGAAGGCTAAGTCCTTCAGGTATATTCAGGAAAAGCAGTAAAGGTATTATTTTATCAATAATTCGTATTTCTACGGAAACATTTCTATTAAAAATTTCATAAAAACCCTTGTTTTTGGTAAAAGACAGCGCAATTGCGATCTTGAAAAGTACCGCAAGAGACGGGGAAAAAGTTTGAAGTTAACCTTTGGTGGCATCTAAAACAAGTTTGTAAATATAACCTTTGAAGTTTTTAATGATATGTCCCGACGCTTATGAGCAAGAAATACAGTATTGGTACGATAATTCACGAACTGTAGATCCTGAATATATCGTCTTTCATAAAGATAGTCCTAAACCCACAACAACCGATTTAGCTAATAATCTAGCTTGTGTTTATAATCGTTTAAATCTATTTTCTAAAGTATCACTTAAAAATTATAAAAGTATTTCTGAAAAACAAAAAGAACTTGAGTCTAGAGTCCAAAATTGTCAAGAAAAGCTTGAATCTTGTGAGGAATTACTGAGAAAAACACAGAGTGAAACCAGAAAAACCTCAAGCAAATCTCGAACTGGAGATACAACAAACTAAACCACTACAAAAAAGAGAAGTCTTAAACCTTGTTCAAGAAATAGCTGAGCAACCAAAGTTAGTCGAAAAGGAAGCCCTTAGACTAACAGAAGATCTTAATCAAAAAGAAACCGAAGGTTGAACACCTTCTTCACGAAGTTAAAAACTCATCACCGAATAGTCTTGTCCATCAAAAGGCAACAACTGAAAAATCAAAAGCTATACAAGCTACTGGAAGATCTTGAATCACCAGCCGTTGGTTTATATCAAAAACATCTGATTTACAAAGGGAGGTACTGACTAATCAAGTAAACGCTGTTATAAAACAAAATAACACTTTACTTTATTTGGCTACTAAGCAAAGTCAGAAGTTAGTTGAGCTAGAAGAAAAGTTTAACAAGCTCAAGCAGGAAATCCATACGATTAAAGAAAAAGAGGTTCAGCCCGCTGAACTTGAAGACTCAATATCAAGCCTAGCCAAAAGACTTGATAAGTTCCCTCATCAGTGAAAACTCCTAAAAAATTAACGAAAATACACGTCTTTGAAGATCCAAGAAAATCTTTAAAGAACAGTTTTTTGAAAAAGGAGTCAAAGAAATGACTTTCTTTAAGCCCCGCATCCCAACAGAAGTTCTACACACACACAAACAAACTTCCGACTCAAGAAGACCCAAATCCGTGGCTACCTACAAATGTCCCGGAACAGGACATCAAGTGGCTAGAACAACAATGAAGAGTATTTGGCAGAAGTAATTATCATACGAACTCTGAAACCATCTGCGAGGACCCGGAAGAACAGCTAGAAATAGCAAGATAAAGGCGAGCAAATCTTGTACCAACATAAGTACTCTATTCAATAAAGAAGTACAGCAAGACACAGAGAATATGAACATTAACTTCTGAGCAAAGATCACTTGTGTGTTGGTGAAAACAAAAAACCTTCGATTATGTAACAAAAGTCTTATGAAAACCTAGCGAAATCAGACTACAGCATATCCACATTGGATTATTCTTGATAATGCTACACGAACACACCGGAGAAGTGCAGGAACAAATGCTCTAGTTGTCCTACGAGACACGAGATGGGAAAAGCCGACAAATTAATGCAACCATTGAAGTAGACCTCTCTGGCAGGAAGGCTGTTATTCTAACTTTCCCTGATATGATCCTAAGGTCAATGACCTTCCACAATCTGTAGAAGTTGCTATACAAACTCATGGTTTGATACTTGGCAAGGCGGTGAAAGTAACTTGTTGATAACAATGGCCCTAACAGGCAGGTTATCAAACACCAGTTATATGGGATTCCAATACAGCGTAGAAAACGTTGTGGATCACCTCACCACAACTGGCATCACAGCAATTCCTGGTGAAAGAAGAAGTATAGAAGAATTAGAAGGAATGAGCTGGCATCTAAAGCCACCTGAGCAAACCTCAGTACGTGTCCCATCAAGGGTTGCAGTAAATGAAAGGCTAAATAGATCGGTAAGTCTCCGATTTGAAAGATACCGACAAACACCTCAACCACCAAGATACTCAGTTGATCAACATGATCGAGAAGTAATAGGGAACGATAACTTGGATGAAGACGAAGAACACTTCATAGGAATCTGTTCACAAGCTCCTCAAGAAGAACATATCTCTTATGACATATGCTTCTGTGAAGATTGCTTGAATGAAGCAAGAATCTTAGAAGAGGAACCATTAAACAAAGTTAGACGATCCAACAAACCAAAACGATCAAAGCAAAGGTCAAGTGAGAAATGGTCAACACTTGGGGAACCATCTGGAAAATGGGATTATTATGTCAGGTATGATGCACCACCAGACATAACCCCAATAGAAGAAGTTGCAGCAACTGGTTGGGGAGATGAATTCTCAGACGATGAAGTTACCCCAGGAAAGTAACAATTTAGAAGAAAGGAGTGATGGGAAAGATAAAATAAAAAAAAGAAAAAAAAAAAATGATTGAAACGAAGTGGCGGACAAATTCTTGTCATACAGGAAAGACTTGCACAAAATCAGCAAGATTTTCTTGATGAATATCTACCACAATGGGATGAACAACTCGCCATACAAAAGAAAGAATCAGGGTTAGAATGGGAAAACCCATTCGCAACGAAGCGTGGTGAGAACCATAACCATACAATTCTTCATCTTTCTAAGGAAGAAAATGATGATGATGATTTACCATACCCAAAGTTTCGAAATTTCAAACAAATGGCAGCACAAATCATCAAGAAACATGAAGAACATGCATTCCCATCTTCATCCTCACAAATAGAATCAACCCAAAGCTATCAACCCCCACATGATTCCAATCTAGGGGCCACCAGTCTATCCACCGGCACAACAGAATCCACAACCATTCTATGACCAGAACTATCAGTTTGGTTATCCTCAAGGAAAAAGTAAAATATTCAGTGGAGGATATGGTGAGTATTACAACTCACAGTGGACTCTACCACCGGCATGGACAGAATCCGGAGTAATGCTTGTATTACCATCAGACCCAGGCCTATGGTCAGAAGTAATATCCAGGTGGGAGTCTATAACACTAAATAGACTCAACAATCAAACATGGTCTGATAACAAAGCAAAGTTAGCTTTTGTGGAGAACCTTCTTGGAGAAAGTGAGAAGTTAATGTGGCAACAATGGCGAACCGCATACCCAAATGCATATGCTGCTCTTGAAGCAATTGCAGATGAACCACAAAACATAACATCTCAAATAAGGCAGCTAATTCTGTTAGAAGATCCATACCGTGGCTCAACTGATGAACAAGACAGAGCATACAGGGATTTAGACAGAATAACCTGTGAAGACACCAAAAATTTGTGGTCATTCTTAGAAGACTTCAGGCAATTGGCAACCAAAATCAGATGATATATTTTCCTTTCCAACAACAAAAGCTCTTTGCAAAAACTATCCACCATCCCTATTACAAAAAGATAGAGGAATCATTTCAGTAAGCTAAAACTTCCTGATCTTAGCTAGGAGTTTTAACCAGCAATAATTTACACATACCTTCGTCTCGAAATGTGTAAAAATGCACACATCGCTAAGGAATTAATAGATTTATCTCTTTGTCCTGCCATAACCAATTCCTGGTTTTATTACAAAAAGAAACAGAAGAAATAAGAAGTGAGAAAATCAAGAAACGATACAAAAGGAAAGCCGCATAATTCTCATGTGAAACCATTCAAGAGAAAATACAAAGACGATAGAGGACGAGTGAAGAAATGCAAATGTTTTATTTGTGGAAAAGAAGGGCATTTTGCAAAGGATTGCAGAAGTAAACAAGGAAACATTGCAAGATCAGCTGTTTATCAAGAATTGGATCTTGATGACAACTGGGATATTGTCTCAGCAGACTTCGAGATATAGCAGTGTTTACAGCATATCAGAAGGAGAAGTGATATTCAATCAAAGTATCAGTGTGATGTCCCCAAGATACCCCTGTTGAAGAAACATGTTTTCATGTCAATAGAAGAAATTGAAGTGATGACGATCTGGGAAAAGAAGAAGATAATCATTTCGGTCCATCATGCTTTTTATGTTTCACCCAGAACTCACAACAAAGATAGCAGAAATGGTTCAATCAGTCGGATCGTGGAAACCAAACAAAGAATTACCAGTCAAAAGTAAAGACTGTGAGCATGAATGGAATGAAAACACGGTCACAAACTATACCATCTGTTATTTCTGTGGGATACTAACCACAGACACGTCAAGACTTAACTGTCCCAAATGCCAACTCACAACTTGTGCCCTTTGTGCAAGAAATTATCTTGACAAAACAGTTAATGTCAAAAGAAAACAGCCTCAAAAGCAGGAAGAAGAGAAGAACTTTAATAGCAACAGCAATGAAGTAAATCTTCTTAAAGAACTTTTGAAAGAAAAGACAGAACAAGTGCAACAGATGATCAGAGATCAAGCCAAGGAGTACTATGAAAATAAAGCTGCTATGCAACAAAAAGAAGAAATATGGCAGTTAAAAGAAAGCTCGTTAGTAAGGGATATTTCAGATGCCCTTAAGATCATTGATCAGCTCAGAATTGAAAAGGAAGAGCTTGGAGAACTCATAATTGAAAAGAAAAGGCTTGAAGAACAAAAGGATGAAGAAATAAGAAAACTCAGAGCTCAGTTGCAGAAGAAGGAAGAAGAAGCAGAAGTCCAGCTTCCTAAAGAAGAATTCCCACCACTGGGAAACACTCATGTTGTCAAGGACCTTACGGTAGAGAACAAGAAGTATCAATAACTTCAGAAACGCCACAAACAGCAAGTCCAAAAATTAGAAAAGTTACAAACAACCTTGTACAATGTAAAGTTGAGGTTTGATATCTCTAACTGCAAAACTTTTGGAACCACTGCAATAATCGACACAGGAGCATCAGCATGTTGCATAAACAAAAGAGTTATTCCAGAAGAAGCACTGGAACCTCTAAATCAGACTGTCGTCTTCAATGGCTTAAATTCAAGCCAACAGGCTACCGATAAAATAAAGCAAGGCTATTTCCAAATTGAGGGAAATAAATTCAAGATACCTCTCATATATGCTTTTGATATGAGAGACAGCAATGGTATCGAGATGCTGATAGGAGCCAACTTCTTAAGATCTATGAAAGGAGGAATTCGAATAGAAGGAGATGAAATAACCATCTACAAGAAGGTCACTAAAATCAAGACTTCAAATCAAACAGAAATTGCAGAAATTGCAGAATTAGAAGTCAGTGAAGAAGAATTCCTAGAGATAAATGAATCCATTTATTTCAACCAAGAAGGAAGTAAGGCATTCCAAAGACCATTTAAACCTATCATTAATAGGTTAAGACAGCAGGATATATCGGAGAAGAACCCCTCAAGCACTGGAAAAAGAATGGTGAACTTTGTAAACTGGATATCATCAATCCAGATGTTACAATAGAAGACAAGCCATTAAAGCATGTAACGCCAGCAATGGAAGACTTGTTCAGAAAACATGTAGATAGTCTTCTCAAAATTGGTGCTATCCGCCCAAGTAAAAGCAGACACAGAACGATGGCGATGATCGTCAATTCAGGAACAACAATTGATCCTGCAACAGGAAGAAATTAAAGGAAAAGAGAGGATAGTGTTCAATTACAAATCCTTGAATACAACACATACCAGACGCAGTACCTCTACCAGCATAACACTATCATCAAGCAATAGGAGGAGCAAAGTATTCTCAAAGTTTGACTAAAATCAGATTCCCTCAAGTTGCTATGGAATAAGAATCAATCCCTTTAGACTGCGTTATAGTCCCAGGAGGACACTATGAATGGCTGGTTATGCCACTTGGTCTTAAAAACGTACCAGCAGTATTCCAAAGAAAAGAGGATGGATAAATGCTTCAAGGAACCGAATCATTCATTGCCATATATATTGATGATATACTTACTGGTTTTCCCTCAAAAATAAAAGATCATGCAAAACATTTGGAAAAAATGTTAAAGATCTGTGAAGACAACGGTTTGGTCTTATCTCCAACAAAAATGAAGATAGCAGTCTCAACAGTAGATTTCTTGGGAGCAGTTATTGGAGAAGGAACAATAAAGCTGCAACCACATATCATAAAGAAGATTGTAAACTTCAACGAAGAAGAGCTAAAGACGAAGAAAGGATTAAGGTCATTCTTAGGAATCCTTAATTACGCTCGAAATCATATCCCAAAGCTTGGGATACTCTTAAGACCACTATATGAGAAAACAAACGCCCATGGAGACAAAAGATTGAAGCCCTCTGACTATGAATTAGTCAGAAAAATCAAAGAACAAGTTCAAAACCTTCCGGACCTGGAAATTCCACCGGAAAATGCTTACATCATCTTGGAAACAGATGGATGTATGGAAGGATGGGGAGGAATAGTTAAATGGAAAAAGAGCAAGGAGGATCCAAGAAGTTCAGAAAGAATATGTGCATACGCAAGTGGCAAATTCTCAACAACTCAATCCACAATTGATGCCGAAATCAATGCATGCATCAACACCCTGGAAAAATTGAAGATTTACTACCTTGACAAACAAGAAGTCACTCTAAGAACAGATTGTCAAGCCATTATTAGTTTTTACAACAAAACTAATAGCAATAAATCCTCAAGGGTTAGATGGATCAAGTTTGCAGATGCAGTCACCGGAACAGGAGTCAAAATTAACATAGAACACATAGAAGGGAAACATAACACCCTTGCTGATTCTCTTTCGAGACTTGTTAACCTTTGTTTTGCAGGATGCACAGGAGAAATGAAGGAATTAACAGCAGCAGCTCTTTACTCAGTGGAGGAAGCTCTAAAGTCCCCCAATACCTCTCAGAAGAATATGAAGATCACTTGCGAAGAAGTCATGAAGATTTCCAACCACTTCCTAGAATCTTCACAAAAACTATCTTCACACTTGAAGAACCAGGAGCAATGTATAAATCTTACCAGCTCAAGGCCAACCAAACCCCAATCAGAATGGATAAATCTGATGCATGGAGATCAGTCGCTCAAGACCTTGAACTTCACTTCAATCTATCAAGAAGAGCAGTTAAAAGCCATGCGACACTATAAGGCAATCATATAATAATACAGAAAGCTAAATCTGCTTTGTGAAATCAACCAAAGACAACCACTGGCCAAGGTCAAAGAGAAGATGTTATAGTTCAAAATAAAGAACCAGAAAAAGGTCCTTATAGAACAGGAAGCCTTGGCACAAGGATTGGGGCGTAATAACATCTAACTACTCAGACAAAAATGCAATCAACGACGACGACGATGCAATCAACAACGATGACGATGCAATCAACGACGACAACAAGCACCGCTACAACAGGAAAGGGTTTCTAGAAGATGACGAACGCAATGACGATTCGATTTTTATTGTGGACCCGGGATGGGATGATTATAGTCTACAAGCGATAAAATCGAATCGTCCCAAAACCACTTAGTCCAGAAAGCACGAAGGGCCCTCATGTAGCCAAAATCTACAAACGCGTGCCATAAAAGTACTACAAAGAAAAAGCAGCCGGTCCTACACTATGTGATTAATTATTAAAGCCGCCGGACCCGCCTATGTTTAAATAATAAAGCCGCCGGTCCCACTCATGTATAATTAGTTTGAATTATTATGGCCAGGGAATATGCCATGGTTTATTCCATGGAAATGCTAAGAAGCCAAAAGCATAAAAAGCCATAGATTTCCAATGAGGCAAATTCTCTTCTATAATAGCCCTATAAAAGGCAGCTGATCCAGTTTGTAAAAAATCATTGAAAAACAACCACCACCACTACTACTTACAAGCCACCAACCCCCCCCCCCCCCCCTATGTAACAATCAAGCTTCCGAGTGTTTTTAATATAAAGGTGTGTTTAAAGTTTCTTGTAATATAAAGTTTTAGTTTTTGAGCTTTAATACAAGATAAAAATTCCTGGCAACGTAATTTTCATCTTGGTATCAGAGCTTTGAATCAAAAACATTTCCTTAAGCTCTATGGAAGTGCTTAAAGGTCCTTCAAGGTATATTCAAGGAAAAGAAGTAAAGGATATTTTTATCAATAATTCGTATTTCTACGGAAACATTTCCTATTAAAAATTTTAATAAAAACCTAGTTTTTTGTAAAAAGACAGCGCAATTGCGTCATTGAAAGTAACCGCAACGAGACGGGAAAAAAGTTTGAAGTTAACGTTTGGTGAATCTAAAAACAAAGTTTGTAAATTTATCCTTGAAGTTTTTAATGTTAAGTCCGAAGCGCTTTGACAAGAAATACCGTATTGGTACAGATAAATCACGAACTTTAGATCCTGAATATATCGACTTCATAAAGATAGTCCTAAACCACAACAAACCGATTAGCAAAAATCTAGCTTGTGTTCATAGATCCGTTTAAATCTATTTCTAATATCACTTAAAAATTAAAAAGTTTTTCTGAAAAACAAATAAGAACTTGAGTCTAGAGTCCAAAATTGTCAAGAAAATCCTTTAATCCTTGTGAGGAATTACGAAAAACACAGAGTGAAACCAGAAAAAGCATTCAACAAATCTCAGAATGAGATACAACATCTAAAACCACTCACAAAAAGAGAAGTCTTAAACCTTGTTTCAAGAGATAGTGAGCAACCAAAGTATCGAAAAGGAAGCCTTAGACTAACAGAAGATCTTAATCAAAAGATTCAGAAGGTTGAACACCTTCTTCACGAAGTTAAGAAACTCATCACCGGATGAGTCTTGCCAATCAAAAGGCAACAACTGAATATCAAGAAGCTATACAAGCTACTGAAGATCTTGAATCACCAGCCGTTGGTTTTGCAAAAACATCTGATTACAAAGGAGGTCTGACTAATCAAGTAAACGCTGTTATAAAACAAAATAACACTTTACTTTATTTGGCTACTAAGCAAAGTCAGAAGTTAGTTGAGCTAGAAGAAAAGTTTAACAAGCTCAAGAGAAATCCATACGATAAACGAAAAGAGAGGTTCACCGCTGAAACTTGAAACTCAATATCAAGCCTAGCCAAAAGAACTTATAGTTTCATCTTCCCATCAGTGGATAACTCCCGTAAAAGATTAAACGAAAGAATACACGTCTTTGAAGATCCCAATAAAATCTTTAAAGAACAGTTTGAAAAGGAGTCAAAGAAATGACTTCTAGAAGACCCAGCATCCTCAACAGAAGTTCTACACAAACACAAACAGAACTTCCGACTCAAGAAGACCAAATCCGTGGCTACCGACAAATGGCCCGGAACAGACATCAATGGGGCTAGAACAACATGAAGAGTATTTGAAAGAAGTAATATAATCGAACTCTATGAACACTGTAGACCCGGAAAGACAGCTAGAAATATCAAGAGAAAGGCGAGCAAATCTTGTACCAGCAGAAGTACTCTATTCAAATAATAGAAGTACAGCAAGACACAGAGTATATGAACATTACTCTGAGCAAAGAATCTTGTGTGTTGGTGAAAATCAAATAAACCTTCGATTATTAACGCAGAGTCTTATGAAAACCTGAGAAATTATTAGGACTCAGCATATCCACTTGGGGATATCATGATAATGATACACGCACTCCACCGAGAAGTGCAGGAAGCAAGAGCTCTAATGTCCTCCGAGACACTAGATGGGAAGATAGCCGACAAATTATTGCAACCATGGAAGTAGACCTCTCTGCAGGAACGCAGTTAGTCTATACATTCCCTGATATGATCCTAAGTGTCAATGACTTCCACAATCATGTAGAAGTTGCTATACAAACTCATGGGTATGATACTTGGCAAGGCGGTGAAAGCAACTTGTTGATAACAATGGCCCTAACAGGCAAGTTATCAAACACCAGCTATATGGGATTCCAATACAGCGTAGAAAATGTTGTGGATCACCTCACCACAACTGTCAATCACACAATTCTGGTGAAAGAAGAAGTATAGAAGAATTAAAGGAATGAGCTGCATCATAAACCCCTGAGCCAACTCAGTACGTTGTCCCAACAAGGGTGCATTAAATGAAAGGTTAAATATTTCGGTAAGTCTCCGATTTGAAAGATACAAACAAACACCTCAACCACCAAGGTACTCAGTTGATCAACATGATCGAGAAGTAATAGGGAACGATAGCTTGGATGAAGACGAAGAACACTTCATAGGAATCTGTTCACAAGCCCCTCAAGAAGAACATATCTCTTATGACATATGCTTCTGTGAAGATTGCTTAAATGAAGCAAGAATCTTAGAAGAGGAACCATTAAATAAAGTTTAGGCGATCCAATAAAAACCAAAACGATCAAGCAAAGGTCAAGGTGAGAAATGGTCAACACTTTGGGGAACCATCAAAATGATTATTTGCAGTATGATGCACCACCAGGACATAACCCCAAGAAAGTTGCAGCACTGTTGGGGAGAAAATTCCTTACTCAGACGATGAAGTTACCCCAGGAAAGTTAACTAATTTTTAGAAGAAAGAGTGATTTGGATGATGATGAACGAAGTGGCGGACAAATTCTTGTTATACAGGAAAGACTTGCACAAAATCAGCAAGAATTTCTTAAAGTTGATTGGTAACTTTCCTAATTTTTGGACTTGCTGTGGCGTTTCCGAAGTAATGAACTTCTGTCTCTACGCAAGGTCTTGCAACATGAGTGTTTCCCAGTGGAGGGAATTCCTTCTTTAGGAAGCTGGACCTTCTGCTGCTTCTTCTTCCTTCTTCCTGCAACTGAGCTCTGATTTTCTTATATTTCTTCATCCTTTTGTTTCTTCAAGCCCTTTTCTTTGTCAATTATGATTCTCCACGCTCTTCCTTTTTCAATTCTGAGCCATTAATGATCTTAAGGCCCCCCCCAACTGAAATATCCCTTACTAACGAGCTTTCTTTTGACTGCCATATTTCTTCTTTCTTTTGCATAGCAGCTTGATTTTCATAGTACTCTTTGGCTTGATCTCTGATCATTTGTTGCACTTGTTCTGTCTTTTCTTTCAAAAGTTCTTTAAGAAGATTTACTTCATTGCTGTTGCTATTGAAGTTCTTCTCTTCTTCCTGCTTTTGAGGCTGTTTTCTTTTGACATTAACTGTTTTGTCAAGATAATTTCTTGCACAAAGGGCACAAGTTGTGAGTAGCATTTGGGACAGTTTAATGTCTTGACGTGTCTGTGTTAGTATATCCCACAGAAATAACAGATGTATAGTTTTGTGACCGGTGTTTTTTCATTCCTATTCATGCTCACAGTCTTTCTTTTGACTGATAATTCTTTGTTTTGGTTTCCACATCCGACTGATTGAACCATTTTCCTGCTATCTTTGTTGTGTCCTGGGTAAACATAAAAAGCATGATGACCGAATTGATTATCTTCTTCTTCCAGATCGTCATCACTTTCAATTTCTTCTATTGCCATGAAAACTGTTTCTTCAACAGGGGTATCTTGGACCATCACACTGATACTTTGATGAGTATCACCTTCTCCTTCTGATATGCTATAAACACTGCTATCATCGAAGTCTGCTGAGACAATATCCCAATTGTCATCAAGATCCAATTCTTGATAAACATCTTGATCCTTTCAATGTTTCCTTTATACACCTTTCTCTGCAATCCCTTTGCAAAATGCCCTTCATTTCCACAAATAAAACATTGCATTTCGTTCACTCTGTCCTCTATCGCGGTTGTATTTTCTCTTGAATGGTTTCACATGAGAATTATGCGGCTTTCCTTTGTATGTTCTTGATTTTCTCATTCCATATTTCTTCCTGTTATTTTTGTAATAACCAGGAATTGGTATGGCAGAACAAAGAGATAAATCTCTTAATTCCTTAGCGAGTGCTGCATCTTTACACATTTCCGAGACGAAGGTATGAGTAAACTTGATTGCTGGTAAAACTCCTGAGCTAAGACCAGGATGTTTAGCCCTGAATGATTCCTCTATCTTTTTGGATAGGGATGGTGGAAGTTTTGCAAAGAGCTTTTCCGTTGTTGAAGGAAAATATAATCTTCCTGATTTGGTTGCCAATTGCCTGAAATCTTCTAAGAATGACCACAAATTTTTGGTGTCTTCACAGGTTATTCTGTCCAAATCCCTGTATGCTCTGTCTTGTTCATCAGTTGAGCCACGGTATGGATCTTCTAACAGAATTAGCTGCCTTATTTGAGATGTTATGTTTTGTGGTTCATCTGCAATTGCTTCAAGAGCAGCATATGCATTTGGGTATGCGGTTCGCCATTGTTGCCACATTAACTTCTCACTTTCTCCAAGAAGGTTCTCCACAAAAGCTAACTTTGCTTTGTTATCAGACCATGTTTGATTGTTGAGTCTATTTAGACTATAATCATCCCATCCCGGGTCCACAATAAAAATCGAATCGTCATTGCGTTCGTCATCTTCTAGAAACCCTTTCCTGTTGTAGCGGTGCTTGTTGTCGTCGTTAATTGCATCGTCATCGTTGTTGATTGCATCGTCGTCGTCGTTGATTGCATTTTTGTCTGAGTAGTTAGTTAGATGTTATTGCGTCCCAATCCTTGTGCCAAGGCTTCCAGTTCGATGAGGATTCTTCTGGCTTCTTTGTTCTGAACGCGAACATCTTCTCTTTGGTCAGACCAATGGTTGTCTTTGGTTGATTTCCCAAAACAGATTTGAGCTTTGTATTGTATGATTGCTTGTAGGTGTCGCATAGCTTTGACTGCTTCTTTTGCTGCTGAAATTTCAAGGTCTTGAGCGACTGATCTCCATGCATCAGATTTATCCATTCTGATTGGGGTTTGGTTGGCCTTGAGCTGGTAAGATTTGTACATTGCTCCTGGTTCTTCAATTGTGAAGATAGTTTTTGTGAAGATTCTAGGAAGTGGTTGGAAATCTTCATGACTTCTTCGCAAGTGATCTTCATATTCTTCTGAGAGGTATTGGGGGACTTTAGAGCTTCCTCCACTGAGTAAAGAGCTGCTGCTGTTAATTCCTTCATTTCTCCTGTGCATCCTGCAAAACAAAGGTTAACAAGTCTCGAAAGAGAATCAGCAAGGGTGTTATGTTTCCCTTCTATGTGTTCTATGTTAATTTTGACTCCTGTTCCGGTGACTGCATCTGCAAACTTGATCCATCTAACCCTTGAGGATTTATTGCTATTAGTTTTATTGTAAAAACTAATGATGGCTTGACAATCTGTTCTTAGAGTGACTTCTTGTTTGTCAAGGTAGTAAATCTTCAATTTCTCCAGGGTGTTGATGCATGCATTGATTTCGGCATCAATTGTGGATTGAGTTGTTGAGAATTTGCCACTTGCGTATGCACATATTCTTTCTGAACTTCTTGGATCCTCCTTGCTCTTTTTCCATTTAACTATTCCTCCCCATCCTTCCATACATCCATCTGTTTCCAAGATGATGTAAGCATTTTCCGGTGGAATTTCCAGGTCCGGAAGGTTTTGAACTTGTTCTTTGATTTTTCTGACTAATTCATAGTCAGAGGGCTTCAGTCTTTTATCTCCATGAGCATTTGTTTTTTCATAAAGGGGCCTTAAAAGTATCCCAAGCTTTGGGATATGATTTCGAGCATAATTAAGGATTCCTAAGAATGACCTTAATCCCTTCTTTGTCTTCAGCTCTTCTTCATTGAAGTTTACAATCTTCTTTATGATATGTGGTTGCAGCTTTATTGTTCCTTCTCCTATGACTGCTCCCAAGAAATCTACTCTTGAGACTGCTATCTTCATTTTAGTTGGAGATAAGACCAAACCGTTATCTTCACAGATCTTTAACATTTTTTCCAAAGGTTTTGCATGATCTTTTTCATTCTTTGAGAAAACCAGTATATCATCAATATATACTGCGATGAATGACTTTGTTCCTTTGAAGCATTTATCCATCTTTCTTTGGAATACTGCTGGTGCGTTTTTTAGGCCAAATGGCATGACCAGCCATTCATAAAGTCCTCCTGGAACTAAGAATTTAGTCCAAGGGATTGATTCTTCATCCATAGCCACTTGATGGAATCCTGATTTGAGATCAAACTTTAAGAATATTTTTGCACCTCCTATTCTCTTGATGATCATGTTTATGCCTGGTAGAGAGTATTGGTCAGGATTTGTAGTTGAATACCATCCTCTCTTTTCCTTTAACTTCTCTTCCTGTTACAGGATCAATTGTTGTTCCTGAATTTACGACCATCACCATCGTTCTATGCCTGTTTTTACTTGGGCGGATAGCACCAATTTTGAGAAGACTATCAACATGTTTTCTGAATAAGTCTTCCATTGCTGGTGTTACATGCTTTAATGGTCTATCTTCTATTGTAATATCTGGATTGATGATATCTAGTTTACAAAGCTCACCATTCTTTTTCCAGTGCTTGAGGGGTTCTTCTCCAATGTATCCCTCCTGTTTTAACCTATCAATGACAGGTTTGAATTGTTCTTGGAATGCCCTACTTCCTTCTTGGTTGAAATAAATAGATTCATTTATCTTTAGGAATTCTTCTTCACTGACTTCCAACTCAGCAATTTCTGCAATTTCAGTTTGGTTTGAAGTCTTGATTTTAGTGACCTTTTTGTAGATGGTTATTTCATCTCCTTCTATTCAAATTCCTCCTTTCATAGATCTTAAGAAGTTGGCTCCTACCAGCATTTCAATACCATTGTTGTCCCTCATATCAAAAGCATATATGAGAGGTATCTTGAATTTGCTTTCCTCAATTAGGAAATAGCCTTGCTTTATTCTATGAGTAGCCTGTTGACTTGAATTTAAACCATTGAAGACGACAGTCTGAGTTAGAGGCTCCAGTGCTTCTTCTGGAATGACTCTCTTGTTTATGCAACATGCTGATGCTCCTGTGTCTATTATTGCAGTGGTTCCAAAAGCTGTGCAGTTAGGAATATCAAATTCAACTTTAACATTATAAAGTTGATTAGTAATTTTCCTGACTTTTGGACTTGTAGTGGCGTTCCCAGAATAATGAACTTCTGTCTCTACGCAAGGTTTTGCAACATGAGTGTTTCCCAGTGGTGGAAACTCTTCTCTAGAAAACTGGACTTCTGCTTCTTCTTTCTTCTTCTGCAACTGAGCTTTAAGCTCTCTTATTTCTTCATCTTTTTGTTCTTCAAGCCTTTTGTGTTCTTCAAGCCTTTCCTTTTCAATTCTGAGCTGATCAATGATTTTAAGGGCATCTGTAAGATCTCTTACTAACAAGCTTTCTTTTGACTGCCATATTTCTTCTTTCTTTTGCATAGCAGCTTTGTTTTCATAGTACTCTTTGGCTTGATCTCTGATCATTTGTTGCACTTGTTCTGACTTTTCTTTCAAAAGTTCTTTAAGAAGCTTTACTTCATTGCTGTTGAAGTCCTTTTCTTCTTCTTATTTCTGGAGCTGTTTTCTTTTGACATTAACTGTTTTGCCAAGATAATTTCTTGCACAAAGGGCACATGTTGTAAGTTGGCATTTGGGACAGTTAAGCATTGTCATGTCTATGGTTAGTATCCTACTAAAATAGCATATGGTATAGTTTGTGACCGTGTTTTCATTCCATTCATGCTCACATTCTTTACTTTTGACTGGTAATTCTTTGTCTGGTTTCCACGATCTGACGGATTGAACCATCTCTGCTATCTTTGTTGGCGATCCATGGTGGAACATAAAAGCATGATGACCGAATTGATTATCTTCTTCTTCTAGGTCGTCATCACTCTCATCAACTTCTATTGCCATAAAAACTGTTTCTTCAATAGGAGTATCTTGGACCATAACACTGATACTTTGATGAGTATCACCTTCTCCTTCTGATATACTGTAAACACTGCTATCATCAAAGTCTGCTGAAACAATATCCCAATTGTCATCAAGATCCAATTCTTGATAGACAGCTGATCTTGCAATGTTTCCTTGTTTACTTCTGCAATCTTTTGCAAAATGCCCTTCTTTTCCACAAATAAAGCATTTGCACTTCTTCACTCGTCCTCTATCATCTTTGTATTTTCTCTTGAATGGTTTTACATGAGAATTATTCGGCTTTCCTTTGTAGGTTCTTGATTTTCTCATTCCATATTTCTTCCTGTTATTTTTATAATAACCAGGAATTGGTATGGCAGAACAAAGAGATAAATCTCTTAATTCTTTTGCGAGTGCTGCATCTTTGCACATTTCTGAGACGAAGGTATGAGTAAACTTAATTGCAGGTAAGACTCCTGAGCTAAGACCAGGATGCTTAGCCCTGAATGATTCCTCAATCTTTTTGGATAAAGAAGGTGGAAGCTTGGCAAAAAGCTTTTCTGTTGTTGAAGGAAAATATAATCTTCCTGATTTGGTTGCCAATTGCCTGAAGTCTTCTAAGAATGACCACAAATTTTTGGTGTCTTCACAGGTTATTCTGTCCAAATCCCTGTATGCTCTGTCTTGCTCATCAGTTGAGCCACGATATGGGTCTTCTAACAGAATTAACTGCCTCACTTGTGATGTTATATTTTGTGGTTCATCTGCAATTGCTTCAAGAGCAGAATATGCCCCTGGGTATGCGGTTCGCCATTGTTGCCACATTAACTTCTCACTTTCTCCAAGAAGATTCTCCACAAAAGCTAACTTTGCTTTGTTGTCAGACCATGTTTGATTATTAAGTCTATTAATTGTAATAGACTCCCATCTGGATATCACTTCTGACCATAGGCCTGGGTCTGCTGGTAATACTAGCATTACTCCGGATTCTGTCCATGCCGGTGGTAGAGTCCACTGTGAGTTGTAATACTCACCATATCCTCCATTGAATATTTTACTTTTTCCTTGAGGATAACCAAACTGATAGTCTGGCCTATAGACTGGTTGTGGATTCTGTTGTGCCGGTGGATAGACTGGTGGCCCCATGATTGAATCATGTGGGGGTTGATAGCTTTGGGTTGATTCTATTTGTGAAGATGAGGATGGAAATGCATGTTCTTCATGTTTCTTGATGATTTTTGCTGCCACTTGGCTACTCTCTCACACAACAAACACATGTTTGAAGCCACTCACAAAGAAAGCACAAGAGGAGGACTCAAAACCCTAGTTAATTTAGTATAAATAGGCAAAATGTATTTTCCTTATTTTTTGGTGTCGAATTTTTGTAATCAGGGCAAAAGCTTGAACAAATCTTTGTCCATTTTAATATATTGTCCTTTTTTATTCACTATCATTTAAGTATCAGTCATTTAAATACTTGTCTTTTTAATTTTTAAGTTAATGAATTTTTAAGAATTGTCTTTTACACACTGTTCATTAAGCTCTTGCATAAGCTTTTGAGACATCAAAAGCCTATTCAAAAGTTTGTTTTTCAATTCTGTCCTAAAAAACTAAAAAATCACAAAAAGCTCACCCCCTAAAGTACCTCAGCTTATTGGAAGAAAATCCAAACTTGGAAGGGCTTTTAGGACCCCACTAGCTTGTCTTTGACAAGCTAAAGCTAGTAGATACACTTATTTGCCCTGTTTTGAGCAAGGGCTTGGTAAGTCTTCTTATTTTTCCATTTTTTTGCTTTTTACTGCAGTAGTGCTTATTGATTCGTCAATTAGTATATATATAATATATAGGCAAATCCCAACCAATTGCCTTTGACCAAGGATTGGTTAAGAATTCACAAAATAAAATATATATGTGTCCGGAAGTTTGATTTCCCGGGTCGTTATGTCCCAACGAGGTGCGCAATGGAAAATCGAATGACGAATTGATAATCGATGTTTGAATATGACAAAATTATGATTTACAATGAAAACGTAAAAAACGGACGAAAATGTAAAAAACGGACGAAAACGTAAAAAACGAACGAAATCGGAAAAAACGGGCGGAAACGTAAAAACGGATGAAAACGTAAAAAAACGAACGAAATCGTAAAAAATGGAGGAAATCGTAAAAAAAGACGAAATCGTAAAATAACTGACGAAACGTTAAAAAAAATGACGAAACGAAAAAAATGGACGAAAACGTAAAAAAAGGACGAAATCGTAAAAAAACGGACGAAATCGTAAAAAAACTGATGAAACGTAAAAAACGGACGAAAACGTAAAAAAAGGACGAAATCGTAAAATACGGACGAAAACGTTAAAAAAACCATTAAATAAATAAGATTCACCCAGTAGCCCATTTATCCCATTTGAGCCCGTTTTAGCCTGTGCCCGTTTTGGCCCGTACCCGTTTTGCCTGATGCCCGCGCCCGCCTGACCCGCCCGTTTTGCCGCCTCTATTTTTGTGTTTCGAATATGTCTTTATAATATTACAAAAGTAAATAGATAATTGTGATAGAAACAACAACACTTGAACATGTATTCTAATTTTGTAAAATGGAAAACACAAACACATATTTTTTTAACTAAACGCGTTTTCCAAATTTTCAATTGTTTTGTGGAGATGGAAACCTCCTCCTTTTTCCTACAAAACAGGAAACAGAAAATGATAGAAAATGTTTTCCAACTAAACACAACCTAAATGTTTGCCGTAATAAATATCTATTGTTATACACGGGTATTCGTCTATTTTTTTTATATCCGTTCATCTTTGACACATTTATCAGTAATCAATTTTTCCATAATTATATATGAAAAATTGATGAATTTTATATGAATTTTATGAAATTATACAATATACTAAAGTTCGTGATGGGTGGCGACAAAAAAGCTAAGGGTTGAGTTCATTTTTATTGGGCTGGTGTTTTGGCCGGCTTTTATTCCTCTATAATACAATTCACAATGTGGCACTGTAGCAGTCACAGTGCTTGCTACAGTGCCGGGCCAAAAAATTAGCCCAAAATCCGGTCCAAACTTAAAAAAAAAAATTACAAAACGGACCCTCAACTTTTAACTGTTTACGACTTTTTCACATAAAAAAAAAAGCCCCTCAAGTTTTTTTTATTCGCCTCCCGCCGCAACGCGCGGGTTAAATTCCAACTCGTTATATATATACTCAAAAGGCGCATAAAACGTTGCCCTTTTTTTGGCTTGCTATAGTGGTGCTATAGTACGTTTTGTTGGGCTCCTACTTTGGCCCAGTTTATTGGGCTCCCACTTTGGGCCGATTTATTTCAAAAGTATCGATTTATTCAGATTAAAAAAATACATGCGAAAACATTTTCGATACCTAATAACTTTAAAATACTCGACATGGTCACAAAC
>BQNB010053222.1:8369-35664 GCA_026074375.1 Tanacetum coccineum | reverse complement strand
GATGATGTATTCATCCAAACATGCACAAATTCTAAAAAGAAGACATTTATTGTGGAAACTAAAAGGGGGAAGGGGGTTGAATAGTTTACATGTTCATTTTACGTTTTAAAAGTTTGCTTTCAAAATACTTAAATTCGAGTTGTATGTTCAACCAATCAACAATATGAATCAACAATGTAAATATCTAAACTAATACTAAATAACAATCACAACAATATAAAGAGATGAGAGAAAGAACAATCAAACCAAGACACCAAGATTTATAGTGGTTCGGCTACGAAGCTCTTCTTCGCCCTACTCCAATCCACGAGTATCATACTCAAGATTTCACTATGTCAACAAGCTCCCTTCAAGCGGAGAAAACCGTTTACACGTCGCTTACGTTATTTTCCGACACTTAGCTAAATGTTGAGTCCTAATCTTAGCTAGAAACAATCTACCACTTCACAAACACTATACAATCACAAGATCTACACTATCAGATTTACACACAATCCGAATTACACAAGATAATTACAATAGAGATTTAATACTTAGAAGAAGAGAGGAGAGATCGCTAAATAACAATTCATTTCTTGGCGAATACGAATGTTCTTCTCTTGCACTTGATAGAGAGGAGAGAAGAGAAGAAGATATTAGATCACTTGAAACAAGATCAAACAATGTTAGTGATCAAGAGATTTAGTGAAAGAAAGAGGGTTTTTAGAGAGAGAAAGAAGACTGGAAAAATTCGTGCAAAGAGGTATGTTTTTCTGCTAGAAATAGTGCATTATTTATAGACATGATTTTCAACGGCTAGCTAGCGGCGGTCACGGCGGTCCCAGATATATCTGGGGGCCGCCAGACCTATAAGGGGGCCACCACTAGACTCCGCTCATGTTTTTGTCTTTTTGTGGAGAATGTTGTATCTGGTATGGAAGCTTCCATTTTGGGAGGAAGATTTGAATTTCAAATTTATGTTTTAAATAAAACTTTTCTTTTAATTAAAAAGTATTTTGTATATTTATTTTTGTGAAAATACTTTTGTAAAAATGTTTTTGTCTTAATGATTTGTTTGTACATACCTTAAGTGATCACTAATCTTAGTAATGTAATTTTACGATTAATAATTTGTAAACGTTTATTTTTATCGTAAACGTTTTTACATTTTGTTATTATCAAAACATTGAGAGGTCGAAAAATATAAATAACGTTTTTAGACATTATTTGTATTAACAAAGACAATTCATGTTTTAGTTTTACTATCTTAAAATTTAAAATATGTATCAAGATAAATAATTAAATGGTTTATTATTGTGTTAAATATATTATAAAAATGTTTTGTTTCATGTTTACACAAGCTACTTATTCATCGTATTATTATTTTTTAATACATACTTAAGAAAATAAACCGTTAAGACAATTATGAAAAAACAAACAATATTTTTTCATTCAGATTCAGACATTATAGCCACCTCTTACTAGTAAGATGTGGTTATCAGATTCAGACATAAAACATCTTAATGAAATAATTTACTAACACACTTGACCTGTTTAGTTAAACAAGTTACACTAATCTAAGCTCATACAATCATCATAGATGGCAAGCTTATAATAATACAAGAAAAGATGAGCATGCATAACATAAATATTAAATTAAGTTTAGAGTAGTTGATTCTTGATTCATAGGAGATGTCATAATCAAAAGGTGGATGGTCGATTATTTAAGTAGATTAATCATATGAGAATGATTAATTAAAAAGGGAAAAGGATGAGGTTGGTGAAACATGGTTTGGAGGAGTGCGAGTTTGAGGTATAAGACGGGTGAGAAGAAATTGAATGAAGTTGATTTCATTTCTTAAGGAGTGGAATCGGTTTCTAGAATTCTTACAACAATGACAAAAACTTGAGTGAAATTCAACTTGAGCATGAGAGGAAGGATGAATTGGTTTTGGTGGTGGTGAAGGTGGTGCATGAATGTAGACATTGGATGGGGTAGTGTGTGAATCAAGAATGGTAGAGATGTTGTGAAGTTGGTTAATCATTTGATCTCTTAGTGGATTATAGGATGGTGGTGAAGGAGATTGAAGATGTACTCTTGGAGGAAATGGATGTGAGTCATTTTGGGAAGGAGGTGATGATTTTGAAGTGGATTTCTTGTGCTTTCATACTTGTCTTATCGACATTCTTGGTTTTCTAGAGAAGTTTGGATGGTGGTTTGAGCAAAACATTGATGGTGAGAATGAAGATGATAATAAGAATAAGTTGGTGATGGTGAATGAAGAAGGATGGATGAGTTAAATAATGGAAGTAAGCTTACAGAATGGCAAAGCATGGTTTGAGTGATAAAAGGTACAAGAAGTGGTTTGGCTAAAGAGGGAAATGCTAGCATGAGACTATGTATAGGAAGGTCAAAGACACAAAAAAAAGAGGCAAACTTAAAAATTTCGTTCCCTCCTGTTGGCGATCCCATATTGTTGGCCGGTCCCATATATATTGGGGGGCCGCCTGTTCTTTATGGGGGCCGTTTTCTAGAGAGAGCGAGATTTTCTAGTTTTTCCCTTTCTTATGTCCAGTGATTTCAGCATCTTCCAAATTCAAGAATCAACTAATTTTAAGCAAGAATATAAGGTCCTAAATTAAGATGTAAATCATATAGTAATTTTATACGCATGTCATAATCTCCTAGAATTAGTTCACATAGAAAGTTGATAGGATGATAAAATTGAAAAGATAAACCAAGTCACATGAAATCGTCTTTTACCATTCCTAGTCCTAATGAGTAGATTAAAAAGTCAAAGCATAATGTACTAGATAATATAGATAAGAATAAAAATCTCTAATAGTTTTTCAAACATGTTCTACTTTTGTTTCCATCGTCATGTCCTTGAGATCTTTTCCAATTGACCTTAACCCTTTCCGGTGATCATCTCGATGTTGAGTTTGAAGATTTATAGTTTTGGAGAGGTAGGTGTTCAAGTCTTGACTTTCATGAGGAGGGTTTTGAAGGACTCTAGAGAAAACATTGGACGAGGAAGAGCGAAGAGACGTTTTGTGAAAGAAGAGAAGAGTTTGGAATACAAAACGTTCTTCATCATTTTTCTCAACATGTTCATCTAAGGATGTAATGTGGATGGATGATTTAGAGCGGTGGAAGATGAGCTAGCATTTGAATCATGAGGTCTTTTCTTGCCATGATTCGATCACGTCTTTCACTCATAATGAGGAGCGAGGGGATGCATGACTCGATCATATGAGAGGTAGTGATCAATTTCTAACTCAGGAAGATGGACACAACATGTTTGAACAATCTAGTCAAAAGCATTCCATAAGGCAAAGTTCTTTAGGTTTGTTTCGAGTCTTTTTCATTTCTTTGAGAATGAAAAATGCTAGATTGTATGGAGTGGAGGTTTCGATGCAATAAAGCATATGACAAAGACACGCGGAGACATGATCCCGATGACCTCCTAAACAAATGACGCGTTTCCGACTTGATATCAACACATGGTTTTCGTTTTGAGGTTGAATTTCGCGGGTTAATTTTTTTTATCTAGGGACATCGGGTTTCTCGTTCTTTGGTCACGTAGTAACTTATCATCTGTGCGAGGAACGTGAATAAAGAGAACTTGTTGACCATTTGGTGAAGGGACAGAGGGGATGGTTTTATAACGACCTTTACTTGGAGCACTTATTGACAAGTAGTCGAGTAACCACATGTCGGTGTGTGACACTTGACCTTTGAAAGGGATTTTTAAGATTTAACTGAATTTCTCGAGAGTGAGAGAGAATGACTTACTTCGTATAACAAAGTTGACCACAAAATGTGTAACACCCCCATTTTTACATATAGCAGCGGAAGCTAATCTGGGGTATTACTTCAAGGGTACAACAGTCATAATCATAGAAAACGAATCAAAAAGAGTCGTTTATGAAAATAAGTTATCATTCATTATTTCTTCAGAGTTTTTACAAATGAGAGGTTCCCAAAATCTATACAATAAAGTTTGAATGATAACGGTTTTTCCATCGTCATGTCCTCGCCACTCCGTGCCATTAGTTACCTGAGATAAAACATGCTAAAAAGTCAACACAAAGGTTGAGTGAAATCCATAGGTTTAAGTAATATAATTTGAATGCAAATGCGTATTTCGGTTACGTTGATATTTTACCGGGTATGAAACATAATTTATTATTGCCATTAGCTCATGAATCTGATGCCTTAGGTTATAATGATAATATTGCCCCTGCGGGCACCTTTGCCAAAATACCCGCGTGATTTCTAATGATGTGCAATTGGTTACACGTAACTGGGTACACCAACGGGGAGTCCAACCCAAATAGATCTATTCACATCATTCGCGCTTACTACGGAGAGTAATTAACGGTTCATGATTATGGGGACTTAAAGGCAAAGCAGTTACTTAGGCAATAGTAAATTGAAATAGCTTATAGAGGATAATTGCTTTTCATGTTCATATAGAAATGTATCCCCCTCGCGGGTTTTATAAAATGATTGAAATGCGGCTATGAACTCACCAGAACAGTTATTGGGTAATTGATAGCTAATTGTATGGGGATGATAAGTAACGGCTCAAAACACTGGCAAATCATTGACAACATGGGTTATATATGGCAAGTCCTAGTTGATGTATATTAAAAGTTTTTGGATATCGATGTTGGTGTTGATTATAAAAAATTATCATAACACTGTTCGGGACAATCATAGTTTAGAAGTCATTTAGTTAACGTATATGTGGAGCTAGGGTCACGTTAATTCGTAACCCAACAACCCAAACAGTAGTTAAATCCAAGATGAACTTTTTAATATGAAGCTCCTAGTATTGTGGTATGATAGGAGTCCGGGACATGATTTTTGAAAGCAACATCGAATGATGAATGATATAAGATTAGAGCATATAAAGAGAGCATAATCACCAAAAAGGCAGAAAAGAAATAACTAAGATCATAACTCCACCATAGCAAGCAAAGCTTAAGCAATAAGCAAGCAACCAAAAATAAAAGACATAAGCAAGTTTTTAAGCATTTTACTTCAAATATCTGAAATGTTAAGAACGGGAGCGTTTTTAAATAAAGTTATGACATATAATGTTTTGGATATGATTTTACACTTTTTCAAAATGTTACATTTTAGACCCTGGGGTTTGAAAAATTGCAAATAGACCCCTGGGGTTTGCATTTTTACGACTTTGGTCCTTCAACTTTTATTGATATACAAAATAAACCTTGGACTTTGAAAGTGACATGATAGACTATGTTAAACTTTGATACAAATGTTTTACTTTTAGTCCTTTTTAAGTTATCAGTTTTGAAAAATTACGATATATAACCCCTTGCATGGATTATAATTACAAAATATGTCCAAATTGCCATGCAAGCTTATTTTAATATTTCAATAGATAATTATAAGTTATAATAACTAAATTATGAAGATTTTACTCATCACAAGTTTTAATTTAATGATTCGTTAAGCTAAAAGGTATAATTCGGTGTCAAATTAGGGTTTTATAAATCTGAAATCTGAGCGGGGTTTTAAGATTAAATTCTTTCATGCCTTATCAAATCAATTATTTTTAACTTTATAATAGCTTAATTTGGATTGATTATAACAAAAGTTTACAGTTTAAACCATAGTTTAAGTAAAAAAATGAAATCTCGGGTTTTGGCGGTGTACGGTTTTGGATCAAAAGGCATAATACTTAGGTTTTTGAGTTCAAAGCTTTATATTATGATTTTAGCAAGATCATATGAACATTATGACGTTATGAAAGCAGAACATAAGCTTAGAGAACCTGGTTTGAGCTAATAGCCTGGAAACGGGTCAGAATCGGGACTTTCGACTTCGTACGCCTAGAATAACGACTCCCGGGCTTCGTTTATTGGTTTCTTTTGCTTCCTTTCTGTACTTGAGACTTCTTAAGATCTATTAGAATTCATATTGAGCAAGGAGTTACTACTATGAAGGGTTATAGAGGAGGAAGTAGGGGATGAAGAAAAATGAACACATTATGCCCCTATTTATACCCATTTAAAGTAGCAAGGAGTAAGCAAAGCTTATGATCTGGTTTTGACACATAGAGGGTCTAGTTAGGGATGTGGAGAAGCTATTATATGAGTTGTATAATCTAGGGAGTAGCTTTGGTGAGGTGTTGCTCTCTTTCTTTGCCGCGGCTAAGCACTAGAAGGAACAAGAAGTTTTTATGATTTTTTTTTAAACATTATAATGAAGATATTTGTATAGAGTGGTGCTTGTAAGCTGCTTAGGAATGAAGTAGCTTAGTCTTGGAGGTGCTTGATTGCAAGAAAAATAGTTAAAATGGGTTATTTTGCAAGGGCTTTGGTTTCGGGTTCACTAGGGCTCATTTAGGGTTCGAGTTGAGTTTTCTAGATTGTAATTTGTATACATTTTGATTTAGATATGACTTGGGTACTGATCCTAGGACTTTTATTAAGGATTATATGCAGGTCTATTTTATTTTATTTTGATAGGTGTTTGGGTTAAAATGGGTAGGTTTATGAGACATCGGGTCAAAGTCTACAATTAGGGCACAATTTAGGGTTTTCTTGATTGTTTCTTGGTTAAATTGAAGTAGAATGCTGAAGATGATGGAGTATGATTGATATGTTGTAATTTATGTTATTATATCTTATTTAAAGATTGTTCTTAGGTTTACAATGGATATAAACATAGAAAACGGGTCATGGTTTAGAAAATAGCTTGGTTTTTTGGGTTTAGGGTTTTATAATTAGGGTTTTGAGTGCAAAAAAGATGTATGGAGCTTATGTATGGAAATAATTTGGGTTTAATATATTGTACTAATGAGTTTAGCAGCTTGAACATAAGTGTGATAGTGAATAATTGAGGTATGAAATACGGATGGTAATAACGGCTATTTTGGGATTTGAGATTAATGACTTATGCAAAAATTTTGAGCTTTTAAGGACTTTACTTTGATTTTAAAGTGATTATATATTTAAAATTGAGATGTTATATTACTTGTTACATATACTTTTAGTAGCTTGTGCATCTCCTGTAGGGGTTATCCATTCCATTGAGATTAGGGTTTAGGGCACCGATAATGGTTTAAAGCCAGTTTTGATATGAGGTTGGCAATATGGTACTTTTAGGAATAATTATTCCTTGTAATAATAGATATTATGATATTTGACTTGATATGTTATGATGTTTGCTGAACAATATATGAAGATAAGATTGCCATTCGTTAGGTTGTCTAAGTCCGTTACTTGAGTTATGCAGGTATATTGCATATTGAGATATTGGCAAAGTAAGTAACTGTAATTAAAGGAAAAAATTTTCCCTGGAAAAGGTAAGTTCATTTTATACTGATAGATTGTAATTCATCTAACCTTAATAGATGGCACTATTTATATTATGATCATGTGGGTTGTTATAGTCTCCACCCTTTACAGAAATCTCATCCCGAGATTTAATTTATCTTGAAGTGATGTTGGAAAATAGATTGTGGATATTTGCTTGGATTTTCGTTCTTCGCGTTTCCCATGTAAATTCTGTCCTCTTTTAGAGTTTTCATCGTACTTTGAATATATGAGTATACTGACTTCGCTTGAGTTGATTGATCTCTCGGTCCATTACTTTACGGGTTTTCTACAAAGTTGAGATTGTCGTCGTGTTGAGTTCTTTCATTGTTAATAACGTGAGATTCGTCGGATAAGCACTTCTGAGAATAGGAAACGTGGAAGGAAAGTATGTGGATCTACTAAGCTTCTTCAGGAAGGTCTAGTTTGTACGCCAATGGGCCAATAGTTCAAGAACTTTGACGATGGTCTATGATCGGGATTAAGCTTTCTCGTTTTCTAAATCGTAAAGATAACCTTACGGGGTGATACTTTCAACATTAACACGATCGCCAACTTGAAAATTCTAATAGGGCTTTCGTTGTCTTATTGGCATAACTTCTTTGTACTGATCTCTTGAAGCTTGCAAGCGTTGACGAATTTGTACTTCTTTTAAGGGTTTCTTGATTATTTCTGGTCCCGTGAGTTGAGAAATCTCCAACTTCTGTCTCTAGCAAAGGGGTTGGAAAAAGGTGATCTCAATTCTATCCATAAACGTGCTTCGTAACGGTGCTGCTGCTTGGATACTGGCCATGATAACTGTTTGTTGTATGAAAATTTTTCCAATGGTAAATTTCTTTTCCCATCCTTTTCCGAAATCTATGACACAAGCTCGTAGCATGTCTTCGAGTGTTTGGATGGTTCTTTCACTTTGTCCATCGGTTTTAGGGTGATATGCTGTACTCATGTCTAATTGAGTACCTAAAGCATTTTGTAATGACTGCCAAAATCTGGATGTGAAATGATTGTCATGATCCGAGATGATAGATATTGGCACGCCATGTCGAGACGACTATTTCTTTGTTGTATAACATTGTTAAGAGTTTCCATTCCTATTCTAGTCGCTCAAGGGGAATGAAATGCGTGAATTGGTAAGTGCGAATGACAATACCCAGATGGCATCATGTCCGGTTGAGGTTTTGGGTAGCTTTGTGACGAAATCCATTGTTATTCTTTCCCATTTCCATATAGGAATTTCCGGTTGTACCAATAAGCCGGATGGCTTTTGACATTCTACTTTAACTCTAGACACACCACACAAACAACTGTCCAAACACTTGCTAACATATTCTGCGATGATTGCCTTCATGTTAGGCCACCATTAGAGTTTCTTTAAATCATGGTACATCTTATTCAGGAAACCCGGGTGAATAGAATATTTAGATTTATGAGGGGGGAAATGACTCATGCATGATTAAGTCTCTTAAACCGCCAAAAAGTGGTAACCAGCTTCGGTTTTTGATACAACGAGTTCCATCAGGACGAATTTCAAATGATTTGTCCATTCCTCGTAGGTTCTCGTTTTTGACATTTTCTTCTTTGAGGGCTTCATTTTGGAGCTTTTTTCGAGGATTTGAGATGTAATTTTGGGATGAACGGTTAAGATTAATGGCTCTGACTCGGAGGGGTTGATTCGTTTCTTTCGGTCTTAAGGCGTCATGCCACAACATTGCCTTTCCGGGATGATAGCAAATCTCACAATCATAATCTGCGAGTAATTCTAACCATCGGCGTTGCCTCATATTCAATTCTTTTTGACGAAGAATATGTTTTAATGGCTTTGGTGATCAGTCGAAGACTGTATTCTTTGTAACGCTATAGATTGTGTCTCCAGATTTATAAGAGCGAATTTTACTGCTCATAATTAGAGATCATGAGTTAGTATAGTTTACTTAATGTGGTTTGAGTTGTCGAGATGCATCATGCACATGACTTTTTCTCGTTGCATTTGTACAGCCTCCTAACCCTTGAAGTGTTGCAATCACAGTAAAGACAAAAATTATCGTTTCCTTTTGTAATGTAAGTTTGGTGCCTTCATAGTGGTTTTTTGTTTAAGAAGTTGAAAAGATGATTCTTGTTCTTCGTTCCAGACATAATTCTTGTTCTTTTGGGTTAATTTAGTCAAAGGCTTTGTAATCTTTGAAAAACCTTCGATAAATCTTCGATAATAGCTGGCGAGTCCTAAGAATTGACGTACTTCTGTGAGTGTAGTGGGAGATGTCCAATTCTTAACGGCTTGATTTTGGCTTAGGCGTCAACATGCAAGTCATTGATTATCGATGAGGATTGACCAAGAAAATGCAATGATATGTATCAGAGAATTCACATTTGAGGAATCTTGCATTACATTTCTCTTTTCGGAGTAATTCTAAGATTATTTAAGATGACTTGCATGTTCTTTTTCGTTGTGGAGAAAAGATAAGAATTTCATCGAATGAAACCACCAATTACAAACTGATCCAGATAAGGTTTACAATCAAGATTCATGTGCTCATTGTGAATACAAAAAAAGCAGGTGTATTTGTTAAACCAAATGGCGTGACTTGAAATTCATAGTGTCTGTATTTCATTCTGAATGCAGTCCTTAGGAATATCTTCTTCCTTACTCTCAGTTGATGATAACCTGATTTAAGTCAATTTTGAGTAACGCGGACCTTGAAGTTGATCGAATAAGTCATCGAATTCCTGGGGCAATGGGTATCGATTCTTTATAGTATGTTATTCAATCTCGGTAATCGATTACACTTTCTAAAAAGTCCGTCTTTCTTTTAACATATTAGACAGGTCGATCCCCAAGGCGATGTACTTTGGTCGAATGAACCTCGATCGGTTAGTTCTTGAAGTGTTAGACAACTCCTGCATCTCTGTGGAGCTAATCTATAAAGGGTGTTCGTGCTACAGGTGATGCTGCCGGGGATTAAGCGATTGGGATTCTACTTGGCGAATGGGAAAAGGGATACAAGGTGTGATCTTCAAAGAAAGGACATCTGGATCAAATTCTTTAAACTACGGAAATGTCTTAGATGTCTATTCTCGTCTGATTTCTTCTCCATAAACTTGGATCATAAAACTTGACAACCTCTTGGATATATACTATTGCGTTTTTATACAGGATATGAGATTTTTAGTCGAGTTTTTAACTTTGTGATCACCTCGACATGATTTAGAGTTTCTCCTCTGATAGGATATGTGAACAACTTTTCGTCACAGAGTATTTTGGCACAATTATTGGGATAACCAGTCCATACAATGACTTCGTCGAAACTACAAGTTTAATTGGCATGAGGGGGGGAAAAATCGGAATTTCAAAAGGTTGATTTAGAAAGTTAGAGTGCAGCCATTTAATTATGTGTTTGTGCTTACTAAGTTTCCGTCTGCTATTTCGATATTATAAAAGGTATCTATGTAATAGACGGATATATTTAGCATAGAGGCAAAGCGATTTGGATATAAAAACTTCTATCTAGCTCAGAATCAAATAATACCTTAACTAAATGCTGATTTAGGAGAAACATACCCGTAACGACGTTCGGGTCTTGTTGAGCATTCTTATCTCTCAGCATGTAGGCTCTTCCTTGGGATTAATGTTGGTCTATTGCATTTGATTTTTTATAGAGTCTTTCTCAACACAGGCATGGCATACCACTATACACTTGGCAGTTGATTACTTCTGGTTAGGATGGCTTCTTGCTTCGGCAGTCAGGTTCTTGCTTAGATGGCCCTTTATGTTGACAATTAATTACCTACCAGTACAGGGTACAGATGTATGGTAATTGCATCTTTTTACACAGTGGGAGATCTCCGGCATATCTTACCATTTTTTCTTAAAATGAAGTAACAACGTAGGCTCTACCCAGCTTCTTGACTTTCGGTTTGTTGTCGTACGTTTATTGTATCCGATTGTTGGTGTTGCAGGTAGTTGTTGTTGCTGCGGGCTATTGTTGGAAAGTCTTCTGTTTCTCTCATCAAACTTTATTTGTGTTGTCACTCGTGTACTTGCATTGGTAGCATGCATAGTTTACTTGATCCATTAGCCTTGGGCTATGTTAATGGCCTCTCTAATGTTTGAGGTTTAGACGCAGTAACATTTACTTCAATTCTTCGAGGTAAAACATCCGATAAAAGCTTTCAAGGTTTTATCGGTTGTTGGCACCATGTTTGGAATAGAAACCAGTTAATTCTTGGAATCTTCTATACTTAAGGTTTTAGATCATTTTCCCTTTACAAATCAGATTGTAAAGTTCTTCTTTCCATCTTTCTGGATTTCTCAGTACGGGGACAATACTGTTCGTCAAAAGCCTTTTATCTCAGTTCAGGTAGGTACAATTTGCATTGCTCTATTCACCTTAGGCTGGGCATATGCATTTTTCCCACCAAGATTAGGAACATCTGTCAGTTAAGTACAGTAGCAATTGTTACTTTATTTTCTTCAGTCATACTGCAACGTGAGAATTTTATGATTCGGTTCGTTCAAACCCAGCGAATAAGGCCTACTGCTCCTTCAGTACATTGAGGTAGAAAGAGTTGGGAAAAAAATAAAAAAACAATAAGGCTTGATAAAACTCGTTTGTTAATTTCCTGTTTTCATGCAGGAGGTCCAGTAATATTGGTGTTCCTGTCGGGATTACTTGCCATTGTTGTAGCTTGAGCTTCTAGAGCCATGGTGACATTGTCAGCAACTAGCTTTCTGATGGCGTCTTGAGTCATAGCCGGTGATTCTGATGCTGATGCTCTTTTTGGAGGCATTCTATCAACAAAAGATAAACATGTAATAAGAATGATAGGAGTAATGCTCAAAACTTATATAAGAGAACATACTCAGTTTCTTAAACTTTTTTAAGATATTTCTATCAATAATGATATTGAAGCTTTAGATATAGGTCTATGGGATAATGATATAATATAATGAGGCGTATTGTTGATGATGATGGATGAAGGAATGATGAATAAATGAAGATGGATGAATGATGAGATGCAATAAAGCAGGAAAAACAACAAGGTATGAAACGGGATTGCCTTTATATTAGAACAACTTGCCTTTTTACTATACATAGTCAAGATTTGACAAGTGTTTTTATTTATACCACACATCCCGTGGCTAGGTTAAAGCTAAAGACTGGAATTTAAACTAGAAACTAGATGATCACTGAATGCGGTTCTGGAGTTCGATGATAGAGTTCATGAGTTTTTCTATGTCTTCTTGGTGACGAGTTTCCATATCATTGATGACTTCTGCCAATTCAGCGATTCTGTAGCGAGCTAAGGAGATCTTATGGTTGGATCCTATTTGCTTTCTCTGGAGTTTAGTGATCTGAGTATGAGCTTGCTGGAGTTCTGCTGCTAAGGCGTCAAAATCACGTTGGATGATTATTGTTCCTTTACCGAGACCTTCGATGCCGTTTTCAATCTGTTCAAAACGTTCAGGAGGGATTTCTTCTAGATAACATTGGATACCCTGAATTTGCTCTTCATGACGTTTGATAGCTGATTTCTGGGAAGTTTCACCAATCTCAAGAGCTTGAGGTTGGGATGGGGTAGATGGAGATAACTGCATTGGTGAAAGAAGTCCTTCTGGGAGAAAGAACTCTTGAGTTTTAGGGGGTATGATAATTGTTAATTGGAGTCAGGATTGGTTGACTTTTTCAGTATAGAAGCTTGTAGGTTTCCATTGTAAGGATCATTAGGATATAACGAATAAGGGCTCGGTGATAGTTAGCGGGACAATTCCAAATGAAAGTAAGTTTTCCTTGGAGAGGTCGGGATATAATCTGGTGAATCCGGGGGAATAGTTTGGGAAATTGGAAGAAAAGGCATCCTCCACAATTGCTAGTAGGCATGGTCAGGGGTATAAATCGTTATTGCTTAACTACCCAAGCTGTAAATTACATATGTTATTTTATTTTGTAATTCTAATAGTTAATGTAACTTTACATACCCATTTCAGGGGTTTATAGCGGCAAGTAGGACTTTGCTTGTTTTTGCTAGCAAAAAAGAAACAGTGACTAAGAATCCATAAATTTAAAAAATCTTTACATAATCGGTATGTATGTGTAACACCCCTATTTTTACATATAGCAGCGGAAGCTAATCTGGGGTATTACTTCAAGGTACAACAGTCATAATCATAGAAAACGAATCAAAAAGAGTCATTTTTGAAAATAAGTTATCATTCATTATTTCTTCAGAGTTTTTACAAATGAGAGGTTCCCAAAATCTATACAATAAAGTTTGAATGATAACGGTTTTTCCATCTTTATGTCCTCGCCACTCCGTGCCATTAGTTACCTAAGATAAAACATGCTAAAAAGTCAACACAAAGGTTGAGTGAAATCCATAGGTTTAAGTAATATAATTTGAATGCAAATGCGATATTTGGGTTACGTTGATATACACCCAGTATTGAAAAACATATTTATTATTGCCATTAGCTCATGAATCTGAAGCCTTAGGGTATGGTGATACGTTATAGCCCCTGCGGGTACCTTTGCCAAAATACCCGCGTGATTTCTAATGATGTGCAATTGGTTACACGTAACTGGGTACACCAACGGGGAGTCCAGCCCAAATAGATCTATTCACATCATTCGCGCTTACTACGGAGAGTAATTAACGGTTCATGATTATGGGGACTTAAAGGCAAAGCAGTTACTTAGGCAATAGTAAATTGAAATAGCATACAGAAATAATTGCATTCATGTTTATAGCATGTATCCCCCTCGCGGGTTTATAAAAAGATTGAAATGCGAGGCTATGAACTCACCTGAACAGTTATAGGGAAATTGATAGCAATGTATATGAAATGAATAGTAACGGCTTCGTCACGGGCAACCTGGGGTAATATATGTCAAGTCTTAGTTTGATTGAATATGTAAGATTTTACATTGATGTCGGTTTTGATATTAAAATTATCATAACACCGTTCGGGCCATCATAATTCAGAAGTCATTCAGTAAACGTTTGAGGAGCTAGGGCACTTTAAATCGTAAACCCAACAACTCAGTCAGAACGTAATACCAAGATGAAACTCCTTAATATGAAGCTCCCTAGTATTGTGGTATGATATGAATCCGGGACATGATTTTTGAAAGCACATCGATGATGAATGATATAATAGTTATAACATAAGCAGTTTTAAGCATTTTATTCAATATCTGGAAATGTTAAGCACGTCAAGCGTTAATTAAAGTTATGTCTGGTAATGTTTTGAATGTGTTTTTATACTTTTTCAAAATGTTACATTTTAGACCCTGGGGTTTGGAAAATTGCAAGTAGACCCCTAGGGTTTGCATTTTTACGACTTTGGTCCTTCAACTTTTATTGATATACCAAGTAAACCTTGTACTTTAAAAAGTGACATAATAGACCCCTATAGTTATAACTTTGATAAAATGACACTTTTAGTCCTTTTAGTTATAAGTTTCTAAAAATTACGATATATACCCCTTGCATGGATTATAATTACAAAACATGTCCAAATTGCCATGCAAGCTTATTTTAACATTTCAATAGACATTTATAAGTTATAATAAACTAAAATATGAAGATTTAACACAAACGCAAGTTTAATTAACGTTCGTTAAGCTAAAGGTGAAAACGGGTCAACTTAGGGTTTAAAATGAAAAGCGGGGTTCTTAAGATCAAATTATCTTATGAACTTATCAAAGCAACTTATTTAACTCGTATATAAGCTTATTAGGATAGGTATAACAAATTTTACAAGTTTAACCCATAGTTTAAGTAAAAACATGAAATTAGGGTTTCGGGTGTACGGTTTTGGATCAAAAAGGCATAACACTTAGGTTTTTGAGTTCAAAGCTTTATATTATGATTTTAGCAAGATCATATGAACATTATAACGTTATAAAAGCAGATTATAAGTTTAGAGAACCTGGTTTGAGCTTATGGCTTGGAAACGGGTCAGAATCGGGACTTTCGGCTTCGTATGCCTAGAATAACGACTCCCGGGCTTCGTTTCTTGGTTTCTTTTGCTTCCTTTCTGAAATTGAGCCTTATTAATATCACTTAGGATCTATTAGAGAAAAGGATTTCTTCTATGTAAGGGTTATAGAGGAGGAAGTGGGGGATGAAGAAAAATGAACACACAAAGCCCCTATTTATACCCATTTGAAGGTATAAGGAGTAAGCAAGGGTTATGATCTGGTCTTGACACATAGAGGGTCTAGTGTATGATGTGTATAAGCTAGAATTTCAATGGTGGAGGTCTAGGAAAGTAGATTAATGAGGTGTTTATGTTTGGAGCTTGCCGCGGCTGAAGTAAGCAAAAGAGAGGCCACGTGCTCTCAATTTTGACCAAGGAATGGTCTACGTAGGTGAATAAGCTTCTTAAGGGATTCTATAAGAGGTTCACATAAGTTATTTGCACTTGGAATGGTTTGAAATGGGTCAAAATTAATGGTGAAGGAGTTTGGGCTGTTTTGGGGTTCGACTAGGGTTTCACAAGTTTTCAAGCTTACATTTCGTGTATAATGATTAAGGATGGTTAATATATGTAGCCAAGGTCTGATATAGGAAGGATTAGCAAAGATTGGAAATTGGTTTGGGTTAAAATGGATTAGAATTGAAGAAATGAGGTCACGGGTTTGATTAGGGCATGTTTAGGGTTTTCTTGACTTTCTTGGCTTATATTTTGCATACTCTTGGTTAGGAATGATAGAATACAGATCCTAGGTCTTATATAAAGTATTATCAATGATGTTTGGTCGTTGGTTTAAGTTAAAATAGATTGAAATTGAAAGAATAAGCCGTAGCTTGGAATTAGGGCTCATATAAGCTTTAGGATTTTCTAGCTTTGTAATTCTCGTTACATTGTTGAAGGAATGGATGGTTAATGATAGGATAAGGGTTTGTAAACTTTGTTATGGGGTTTTTAATGACTATGGTTGCTTACTTGAGAATGAGATGGTCTGAAAATGAGTAAACGGGTCAAAATTATAATTAGGGTACAATTAGGGTTTTTTGGATTCGTTTCTTTGATGTAATAGGATTGACATGATTTTAAAATAAGTTATTACAACTTATTTGAGTGTTGTTTTGGGTTTATAATCAAGAAACGGGTCATGGTTTAGAAACTAGCTCGGTTTTAGGGTTTAGGGTTTTGAATTAGGGTTTTGAGTACAAAAAGATGTATGAAAGCTTATGAATAGAATATTTAGGGTTTATACATTGTAGAATGAGTGTAGTAGCTTGTACACAAGTGATGGTGAAGAAATTAGAATGAAAACGGAGGTAAAACGACTATTTTGGAGATCATGCTTAATGACTTGTACATTGAGCTTTTAGAGACTTGTACTTTGACTTGAAGAGATTTTATATTTCAAATGAGATGTTATATTACTTGTACATATGCTTTAGTATCTTGTGCATTCACTTTAGATATTAATCATTCATGAAATTAGGGTTTAGAGGCATCCGATAACGGTTTAAAGCCCGTTTTGATATAACGTTGCGAATGGTACATTATAGGAATAATGTACTTTGTAAAAATGATATTATGATATTGACTTGACATATATGAAGATAGGATTGCCATAGATAGGTTGCCTGAGCCCGTTAACTTTAGTTATGCAAGAAATGTTGCACATTGAGATATTGGCAAAGTAAGTAATGTAATGTAATAAAGCGAAAAATTTCCCTGAAAAAGGTGAGTTCATATATAATTGATAGATTGTACATCATCTAACTTAATAGATGGATATTTACATTTATGAAAATTGTGGGTTGTTATAGTCTCCACCCCTTAAAGAAATCTCGTCCCGAGATTTAATTGGATTTCGAAGAGATGATTGAAAACAGATGAGGATATTTGGCACGAATTTCATCTTCGCGTTCCCATGTAAACTCTGGTCCTCTTTTAGAGTTCCATCGTACTTTGATTATAGGAATACGACTTCGCTTTAGCTGCTTGATTTCACGGTCCATTATCTCCACTGGTTCTTCTACAAAGTTGAGTTTGTCGTCGAGTTGAAGTTCTTTCATTGGAATAATAAGAGATTCATCGGATAAGCACTTCTTGAGATTAGAAACGTGGAAAGTATTGTGGATACTACTAAGCTCTTCAGGAAGCTCTAGTTTGTACGCCACTGGGCCAATTCGTTCAAGGATTTTGAATGGTCCAATGTATCGGGGATTAAGCTTTCCGCGTTTTCTGAATCGAAAGATACCCTTACGGGGTGATACTTTTAACATAACACGATCGCCAACTTGAAATTCTAAAGGCTTTCACTGTACATTGGCGTAACTTCTTTGTCGATCTCTTGCAGCTTATAAGCGTTGACGAATTTGTACGTTCTTTTCAGTGGTTTCTTGAATTATTTTTGGTCCTGAGATTTAGCTGAATGCTGGAGTGATGTTAAGAAATGATTATGAATTTTAAGAGATATGAAAATCATGTTGGATATAAATTTTGGAAATGAACAGATGGTGACTAGAGATTTAATCGTATGAAGGTAATGATGATAGTAAAGAAAAAGAATTTATTTGTACAAACGGATTTGAAGAAACTTGTTTGTACGAATGCCATACTTATGCTTATTCATTTATAATTTGTCATTTACAAACAGAGGCGTCCCAATCCTTGTAATTGAGAATTTATAAATTCATAGTTCGGAGGTTATGTGAATATTGACTGCACGAGTTGAGATGATAGAGATTGGCACGCCATGTCGAGAGACTATTTCTTTGATGTATAACCTTGTAAGAGTTTCCATACTATCAGTCGCTCGAGTGGGTATGAAATGTGCTGATTTAGTAAGGCGATCGACAATGACCCAGATGGTGTCATGTCCGGTTGAGGTTTTGGGTAGCTTTGTAACAAAATCCATTGTTATTCTTTCCCATTTCCACATAGGAATTTCCGGTTGTACCAATAAGCCGGATGGCTTTTGACATTCTGCTTTAACTCTAGAACATGTCAAACACTTGCTAACATATTCTGCGATGATTTCCTTCATGTTAGAGCCACCAATAGAGTTATCTTAAATCATGTAAAGTCTTATCAGAACCCGGGTGAATAGAATATTTTGATTTATGAGACTCATGCATGATTAAGTCTCTCAAACCGCCAAAAAGTGGTAACCAGCTTCGGTTTTTGATACAACGAGTTCCATCAGGACGAATTTCAAATGATTTGTCCATTCCTCGTAGGTTCTCGTTTTTGACATTTTCTTCTTTGAGGGCTTCATTTTGGGCTTTGAGAATTTGAGATGGTAATTTTGGATGAACGGTTAAGATTAATGCTCTGACTCGGAGAGGTTTGATTTGTTCTTTTGGCTTAAGCATCAGCTCAACATTTGCCTTTCCGGGATGATAGCAAATCTCACAATCATAATCTACGAGTAATTCTAACCATCGGCGTTGCCTCATATTCAATTCTTTTTGACGAAGAATATGTTAAAGGCTCTTGTGATCAGTGAATACTGTACACTTTGTACCGTATAGGTAATGTCTCCAGATTTTAAGAGCGAATATTACTGCTCCTAATTCAGATATGAGTGGTATAGTTTTCTTACATGAGGTTTGAGTTGACCGAGATGCCGTAAGCAATGACGTTATCTCTTTGCATTCATACAGCTCCTAATCCTTGAAGAGATGCATCATAGTCAACGACAAAATTATCGTTCCTTATGGTACTGCTCAAAATTGGTGGCTTTACAGAGTATTTTGTTTTAAGGGGATGAAAAGCTGATTCTTGTTTCTTCGCCCTAGATATAACTCTGATCTTTCTCGTTCATTCTAGTACCAAAGGCTTTGAGCACTTTTTGAAAAACTTTGATAAATCTTTGGTAATTAGCCGGCGGAGTCCTAAGAATTGACGCACTTCTTGTGGGTGTAGTGGGAGATGTCAATTCTTAACACTTCAATCTGGCAGGTCAACATAAAGTCCTTGATATCGATGAATACCCAAGAAATTGCACGATATGAATCCAAAATCACATATGAGAACTTGGCATACAATTTCTCTTTTTGGAAGTAATGCCTAGATAATTCTGAGATGGATTTTCATGTTTCTTCTTTTTTTACAAGAATAAAGATAAGAATATCATCGATCAATAACACAATTACGAATTTAGCCAGATATGTTTACATACACGATTCAATGAGATCCATGATACAGCAGGTGCGTTTGTTAAACCTAAATGGCATACTTGAAATTCATAGTGTCCCATATCTGTTCTGAAAGCAGGCTTAAGAATATCTTCTTCCTTTCTCTCAGGTGATGATAACCCTATCTTAAGTGATTTTTTAAATAAAATGCTTGAACCTTGAAGTTGATCGAATAAGACATCGATCCTTGGTAATGGTACCGATTCTTTAGTTAATTTGTTCAATTCTCGATAATCGATTACACATTCTAAAAGATCATCCTTCTTTTTAACAAATAAGACAAGACTCCCCCAAGGCGAGTACTTGGTCGATATGAAACCTCGGTCGGTTAGTTCTTGAAGTTGGTTTAATAACTCCTCATTTCTGAAGGAGCAAATCTATAAGGGTTCCGAGATACAGGTGCTGCTCCAGGGATTAAATCGATTGGAATTCACTTGACGACGGAGTGAGACCAGGTAGATCTTCAGAAAAACCCATCTGGAAATTCTTTGACTATGGGAATGTCTTGTTAGTTCTTCACGTCTGATTTCTCTCCATTACTTGAATCATGAACTTGACAACCTCGGGATATATACCTTTCGGTTTTTAACAGGATATGAATTTAGTCGAGTTTTACATCGATCACCTTGAATAGATAAAGTTTCACCGTTTGAAGCGAATGTGAACGACGTTTTCATCACAGAGAATTTTGGCATGATACTTGATAACCACATACCGAGGACAAGGTCAAAACACAAGCTTAAGTGGCATGAGATCGATTTCGCAAGGTGATTTAGCAGGTTTAAAGTGGAGCCTTTATATCAGTGTTTGTGCTACTATTTTTCCGCCAGCCATTTCGATATCATAAAAAGGTATCTATTGTAAGAGATGAAATATTTAGCTTAGAGCAAGAGAATATGGAATATAAAGCTTCTATCTGCTCCGGAATCAAACAGATACTTTGATAAATGCTGATTTCATAGTAACAGACCCGAACTACTTCGGTCTTGTGTGGGAAAAAGCATTCTATCTTTCACATGAGTAGGCTCTCCTGGGATTGATGTTGTCCTTGCGGCACTGAGTTGTATAATGCCCTTATTCTCCACAGCATGACATACAACTATTACGGGTAGTTGAATTTACTTCTAGGCTGGCATTCTTGTTTCGGCAGATCTTACTCAAAGGCCCACAACCTGTTGTCGAATATTAACATTGCATATAGGTCCTGGATGAATTGCATTTCTTGCACAAAGGAAGATCTCCTGCATACCTACTTATTTCTATGGAGTAAACACATAGGCTCTACCACTTCTGCCCTTCGGTTTTGTTGTTGACGCTTGGTTTTGTAGTGATTGTTTTGGTGTGTGGTAGTTTGTTGTTGCGCGGGAGCTGTTGTTGAAAGTTCTTCCTGTCGTCAAACTTCTTTGTTGTCACTCGCTACTTTGCATGGAGCATGCTTAGTTACTTGATCATTAGACTTTGGGCTTAGTATGGCTTCCTCTAAAGTTTGAGGTTTAGAGGCAGTAACATTTCCTTCAATGCTTCGAGGTAGTCCCCCGATGAAAGCTTCCAAGAGTTTATCGTTGTTTGGCACCATGTTTGGACATAGAATCGTTAATTCTTGGAATCTTCTAACATAAGGTTTAAGATCATTTCCCTTTACAATCAGATTGTAACGTTCTTCTCATCTTCTGATCTCAGTCCAGGGACAATACTTGTTCTCCAGAGCCTTTTAGCGCATCCAGGTGCGTTGATTAGCTTGCTTTATCCCATAGGCCGGGCATATGCCCTCCACCAGATACGGCATCGTCAGTTAAAGTACCAGTAGCAAATGTTACTTTATTCCTCTGACGGCACATCTGCTATGGGAGAATACTGATTCGGTTCTTTCAAACCAGCGAATAAGGCCTACTGCTCCTATCCGACCAGTAAAGTAAAAGGTTGACAGCTAATAAAACACTTTGTAGTTTCCCCGTTTTCACAAGCAGGAGTTCCAGTATGACCGGTGTTCCTTTTAGATTACTAGCACTGTGCCAGTGTTCGCAGCATGAGCGTCAGAGCGAGTGACTCTATCACACTAACTTCTAATGGCATCTTGAGTCATAGCCGGTGCTTCCATTGTTGATGCTCTTTTGGAGGCATTCTATCAACAAAAGATATCACATAATAAGAATGATTATCACAAGTAATAGAGCTTGTTCTTCTTTAAATGATTAAAGAGGAATGCCTTATTTTTGAAATGCTTAAAGGAATATGACGTCATTTTAATCATTTTAACCATGGTGATATCTAAAGGTTATGGTATGATGATGGAATGTACGATGGATGAAGGATGAATGGAGAAATGAATGATGAATAATGATGAGATGAAAATAATAGTTAAGAACAACAGGAGATAACGGGATGCCTGTGTATTTAAAACAACTTGCCTTAAGTACTAAACATAGTCAAGATTTGACAAGTGTTTTTATTTATACCACACATCCCGTGTGCTAGTTAAAGCTAAAAACTGAATTTAAACCTATGAAACTTGGATGATCCGTGCCAATGCAGTTCGAGTTCAATGATGAGGTTCATAGATATTCTATGTCTGCTTGTGACAGTTTCCATGTTCGTTTGACAACTTCTCCAATTCAGCAATCCATACGGATAGGGAAATTTTTATGGTTGCATCCTATTTGCTTCTCTGGAGTTTGGAAATCTGATATAGCCTTGCTGAATTCGCTTCCAGAGCAATCAAAAATCTCGTTAATAATACAGTTCCTTTTCCGAGGCTTCGATGCATTTTCCAAATATGCGCGATACGTGCGATGGGATTCCATCTAGCTATTTAAGAATATCTAGGATTATGTTCTTCATGACGCTCGATAGTTAACTTTTGGAGAGCTTTCGCCAATCTCAAAAGTTTGAGGTTGGAACGTGGTAGAAGAAGAGTGATTTTTGTTGGTGAAAGAATCCTCTGGAACGACATAATTCTAAGGTTTAGGAGGTATGATAATTGGAGGCGGGATTGGTGATTTTTCAGTATAGAAAGCTTGTAAAACTTTCATGTAAGGATCATCGGGAAATAACGAAAGGGTCGGTGAAGCTAGTGGGACAATTCCAAATAAATTGGAAGCACTAGAGTAAGTTTTCCCTGGAGAGGTCGGGACATAATCCGGAGAAGCCAGGGGAACATAGTTTGGGAAATTAAAGAAAAGGCATCCCTCCAAATTTGGCAGTAGATGGTCGGGGAAGACATCGTTCTGCTTAACAACCCAGCAGTAAAATACATTAAGTTATTATTAGTAAAGAATAGTTTAATAACCTTTACATACCATTCCGGGAGATATAGCGGCACGAGGACTTTCTATGGATGGAAAATGAAAAAGGAGTTTTTAAATATTAATGTTTTAACCTTGTTCCTATAACGTTGCTCTGATACCTAAATTCTGTAACACCCCCATTTTTACATATAGCAGCGGAAGCTAATCTGGTATTACTTCAAGGTACAAACATCATATTCAATAGAAAATGAATCAAAAAGTCATTTTTTGAAAAATAAAGTTTATCATTCATTTATTGCTTGCAAGTTTTTACAATGAAGGTTCCAAAATCTATACAGTTAAAAAGTTTGAATGATAACGGTTTTTCCATCTTCATGTCCTCGCCACTCCGTGCCATTAGTTACCTGAGATAAAACATGCTAAAAAGTCAACACAAAGGTTGAGTGAAATCCATAGGTTTAAGTAATATAATTTGAATGCAAATGCGATATTTGGGTTACGTTGATATACACCCAGTATTGAAAACATATTTATTATTGCCATTAGCTCATGAATCCGAAGCCTTAGGGTATGGTGATATGTTATAGCCCCTGCGGGTACCTTTGCCAAAATACCCGCGTGATTTCTAATGATGTGCAATTGGTTACACGTAACTGGGTACACCAACGGGGAGTCCAACCCAAATAGATCTATTCACATCATTCGCGCTTACTACGGAGAGTAATTAACGGTTCATGATTATGGGGACTTAAAGGCAAAGCAGTTACTTAGGCAATAGTAAATTGAAATAGCATATAGAAATAATTGCATTCATGTTTATAGCATGTATCCCCCTCGCGGGTTTATAAAAAGATTGAAATGCGAGGCTATGAACTCACCTGAACAGTTATAGGGAAATTGATAGCAATGTATATGAAATGAATAGTAACGGCTTCGTCACGGGCAACCTGGGGTAATATATGTCAAGTCTTAGTTTGATTGAATATGTAAGATTTTACATTGATGTCGGTTTTGATATTAAAATTATCATAACACCGTTCGGGCCATCATAATTCAGAAGTCATTCAGTAAACGTTTGAGGAGCTAGGGCACTTTAAATCGTAAACCCAACAACTCAGTCAAAACGTAATACCAAGATGAAACTCCTTAATATGAAGCTCCCTAGTATTGTGGTATGATATGAATCCGGGACATGATTTTTGAAAGCACATCGATGATGAATGATATTTGAAAGCACATCAATATCTGGAAACGTTAAGCACGTCAAGCGTTAATTAAACTTATGTCTTGTAATGTTTTGAATGTGTTTTTATACTTTTTCAAAATATACATTTAAGACCCTTGAGTTTTGAAAAAGTGGCAAGAATATACCCTTGAGTTTGCACTTTTACGACTATTGGTCCCATTCAAGGTTTAAAAGATATACCAAGTAAACCTTGTACTTTGTAAAGTGACATAATAAATCCTGTAGTTATAGAACATTAATAAACTGACTGACATTTTTAGTCCTTTTTAGTTAATAAGTTTACTGAAAGTTTACGAAAAATACCCCTTGCATGGATAATAATTCACAAAACAGTCCAAATTGCATGCAAGCTTATTTGGGGAACAGTTCAATAGACATTATAAGTTATAATAAACTAAAAATATGAAGATTTAACACAACACAAGAGTCTAAATAACGATTACGATAACTAGGAAGTAAAAGGGCATATTAGGGTTTTAAAAATGAAAACACGTGCGATTTAAGCGCAATTCTTATGACTTTCAAAGAACTTTATTAATGTTATTTAGCTTATTGGGATAGATTATAATGATAGTTGTTTTATCAAGCTAGCTATAGATAAGTAAAAACATGAAATTAGGGTTTCGGGTGTACAGTTTTGGATCAAAAAGGTATAACACATAGGTTTTTGAGTTCAAAGCTTACATATTATGATTTAGCATGAACATATGTACATTATCAAAGTATAATACATAATATTAAGCTTAGAGAACCAGTCTTGAATTATACATAGAAAAATGGGTCAGAATTGGGACTTTTAAGCTCGAACCCTAGAATTACGACCACCCGGCTCCATTCTTGGTTCTTTTGCATCCTTTCTGTACTTGAGCCTTATTTAAGGACCACGTAGCATCTATTAGAGCACAGATTGGCTTCTATGTAAAGGGTTATAGAGGAGGAAGTGGGGGCTGCCAGCACAAACAGTAATTAGGGGATGGTATAGTTGTCTATTTCTAAAGGTACACATGACCCTTACGCTTCAGGACTTTCTATGCTCCTGGTTAGGACACATAAGAGACCTAGAGGATGATGAGGAGGGGCTAGTAGGTGTGAATGGTTAAAGCTCGAACTTTCGGTACGAGCTCTTTGGTTGCAGGTGGTTTTGGTCTTGGAAGCCGTAGTACACAAGAATAAACACAGACCCAGGTGATCAATTTTAAATAATAAAGATGAAAGATTTGAAGAGAGCTGCTTGTAAGCATTAAAGGAGGTAAGGGCTTAGTCATTGAAGGGCTTGTTTGCAATATAACTTTAAAACTGGGTTTACAATGTGCAAAATGGGTATACGGGTCCAATTAGGGCCATATAAGAGTTAGATTTGAGTTTCTAGCGTGTAATAAGTGAACATTGGATTAAGAAATGAAAGGAACCTGAACCCAAAGACTTATATTAAGGATATAATCAAAAGTTGATAAGGTGGTTATGGGTTAAAATGGTAGAAAATGATTAAACGGGTCAAAAGTTCCTATTAGGGCAATTAGGGTTTTCTAGCTTGTATACTTGTACATTGTTGATAATATGTGAAAGATGATGGAAAGAATTGAGAATGTAGTAAATTTAAGGTTATTAATAAACTTATTTAATTATTGGTTTAGGTTTTACAATGGATTAAAATGAAGAAACGAGTCATAGTTTAGAAACTAGCTCGGTTTTAGGGTTTAGGTATTGATTTAGGTTTTGAGTATAAAAAGATGTATGAAAAGCTTATGAATAGAATAATAGGGTTTATACTGTAGAAAAAAAAAAAAAAAAAAAAAAAAAAAAAAAAAAAAGAGTGTGGAGCTTGCTCACAAGTGGTGGTGAAGAAATTAGAATGAAAACGGAGGTAGAAAAAAACGCTATTTTGGAGAATCATGCTTAATGACTTGATACATTTGAGCTTTTAGCGACTTTTACTTAACTTGAAGAGATTTATATTTCAAATGAGATATTATATTGCTTGTACATGAGCTTTAATTAGCTTTGCATCACTTTAGATGTATTCCACATGTAATTAGGGTTTAGAGGCATTCGATAATGGTTTAAAGCCCGTTTTGATATAAAAGTCAATGACTAAGCTGACTCAGAAGAATGTGAAGTTTGACTAGGGAGAGAAGGAGGAAGCTGCATTTCAATTGATTAAACAAAAGCTGTGTAGCGCACCCATTCTGGCCTTGCCTAAAGGATCAGAAAACTTCATTGTTTATTGTGATGCTTCGCATAAGGGTTTGGGTGATGTGCTTATGCAAAACAAGAAAGTTATAGCCTATGCTTCTCGACAACTGAAGATCCATGAGAAAAATTACACAACTCATGATCTGGAACTTGGAGCTGTAGTGTTCGCTCTTAAGATGTGGAGACATTACTTATACGGAACAAGGTGCTCCGTATTTACCGACCACAAGAGTTTACAACATATCCTTGATTAAAAAGAGTTAAACATGAGGCAACGGCGTTGGTTGGAGTTGCTTAGTGATTACGATTATGACATTCGTTATCACCCGGGGAAAGCAAACGTTGTTGCTGATGCTTTGAGCAGGAAAGAACGGTCTAGACCATTAAGAGTTCGAGCCTTAGTTATGACAATGGGTTCGAACCTTCCCAAGAAAATCCTATAAGCTCAGACCGAAGCATTAAAGCCAGAAAGCCTCAGTGCTGAAGATGTTGGAGGCATGCTCAGAAAAGACCTCCCAAAGGAAAAGTTGGAACCTCATGCTAACAGAACTCTATGTTTAAACAACATGAGTTGGGTACCGTGCTTTGGTGACTTAAGGACTCTATCATGCACGAATCCCATCAGTCAAAATATTCTATTCATCTGGGTTCTGACAAGATGTACCAGGACTTGAAGCAGTTGTATTGGTGGCCTAACATGAAGGCACATATTGCCACTTATGTTAGCAAGTGCTTGACTTGTTCTAAAGTCAAGGCAGAGCATCAAAAACCGTCTGGTTTGCTAGTCCAACAAGAGATTCTAGAATGGAAATGGGAGAAAATCACCATGGATTTTGTTACTAAACTCCCTAAGACGGTAAACGGTTATGATACCATTTGGGTGATCGTGGATCGTCTTACAAAATCGGCTCACTTCCTACCAATGAGAGAAACTGATCCTATGGAGAAATTAATGAAGCTTTACATGAAAGAAGTAGTCACCCGACTTGGTGTGCCTGTTTCTATTATCTCCGATGTTAGCCTTTAAAATATGGTGACATATCTAGAATTACATTAGTTTACTAAAGGTAAGACACACAGGGACTAGTTATGACAATTGTATAAGTTAGAATGT
>BQNB010053221.1:0-40119 GCA_026074375.1 Tanacetum coccineum | reverse complement strand
GGGGTATATATAGCCCATACACCTCACAACTATACCATAATGCTTATTCTAGTCCTGCATATGGAACTATATTAAACTATGGTAATTTCGTAATGTCGTCACATAAAATGAAATCCTAACAAATATGATTAACTACATAATCAATCCTTTTATTATCATTCTCTTCACCTTCTTCACAATTATAAACCTTAAACCTTTCTCATATAAACCTTCCCAAGTTTATCCTCTCACATGAAAACTCACATTCCCTTACATAATGTACCTCCTTGTACTTGTTGTCTCTCATATTCCTCACATAGGCTCCTATGTGTTTGTGGAAAACTAGAAGGGGGGATTAAATAGTTTTACCGTTTTTAAATTAGTTTATTGAAAATAAGTTATGGTCTTATGTGAAGTTTGACGATATTGATGTTTGGTTAGTAATCTAATTATATATGAAATGCAAGTAAGTAAAGAGTTAGAGAGATAGAACCAAGACATAATCGTTTATAGTGGTTCGGCTACAAGGACACCTTCCTTGCCCTACTCCACTCCCCGAGTCACCTACTTGAGAGTTAGTAAACACTAGTCATCAATCTCCTTCAACCGACGAAGAAACCTCACAACGTTGCTTACACATTTTAACGGTACAAAGCTAAATACCGGGTTCTAACAAAGGTAGAATAAACCCGAATGCAATCACACTACTTTTACAAGAATGATGGATGATGCTATATCTACTAAATGAAGTACAAGATACAGAAATGTGATCTTGACAATGTAATGGAGATGTGAAGCAAGGCTCTTAGAACTTGATCTCAAAAGGGTGTTTGGCAATTTCTTTCACAAAAATAATTACCTACAAATGATATAACAAAACTAACTAGAACTATAAATGATAGAATGATCATATTGTTAGAGAGATATTAAAATGATAATGGGTGAAGAAAACATGAGAAATGGCTTGGTATTTATAGGCCAAAAACTGCATTGTAGCACGGTTTTGCCGGTTTCATTGCATAAGGGAACCAGCCAGTATAACTCAATGGAATCGGCTTGTCCTGTAGCCTGGTTTTGTACGGTTCCCTTGCTTGAATGGTACCGGCCAGTGTTACACAATGGAACCGACACTCTGACACAAAATTCTGAATTTTGAATTTCTAAATCTTGAAAGATTATATGTAATCTTGGTAGATTACCCTAGGATATGGTAGGGTGATTATGTCATCAATGATGTAAAAACATTTGAAGGTTTATTTACAATTTATGTAATTTAAAATTCTAAGTTATTAAATATGGAAAGATGTACATTTTATAAAATTGTTTTAGTTATAAAATGTGTGTGATCTAGGTAGTTTACTTAATACGATTTTATAAGTTGTTATCGACAAAACATAGCAAGATCGTAAAATATAAATTAACGTTTTTACCGGTTTATTTGTATTAACAATCTCTCCCGTTTTGTTGATGACAAAACATACAATTGTTTGAAAGTAAAATAACTAGATGGAAGGGAGCGTATTTTAAGTTCAATTTTACTTCTCTTTCTCCCCCTTTTTGTAGAAACAAAAAGATTAGGAATGCAAGCCTAAAAAACAAAAAATGTAAGTAAAATATAAGGGCAATTACATATATCCCAATAAAACTATACTAATTACATATATCCCCATTCAAATTTTATAATTACAAATATACCCAGTTGAATACATCTAATTATCATATATGCCCATATTATCTATTTTATATAGAAAATATTTGACATATTACCATTATACACTTTGTTATTCATCTTCAAGAAACATTTCACAATGTCAATTCACGTTTCTTAGCTATCATTTATTTAAACTTTTCTCACTCCTAGATAAAAACAAACATTATAGAATTATAATATTGAAGTCAAACTAAAAGAAAGTAATCATGAATTCCCATCTACGTAGTTAAAAATTAAACCTACAAAATATTTCCTCTAAAAACGTAACAAAGAAACAACTTAAGAAAAAAAATTGTGTTTTTAATTTTAATTCACTAGTTCCTTTATCTTGTGTTCATATGCAATAATCAATATTTTTGAAATTAACTGTCAACGTCAATGATCGGTCCAGGTAGCGTTCATGTGCATTGGAAATTAATTGTTTAACTCTTGAATGAGAAAGTAAAATTGATTAATTTGAGGATGCGGGGTAAACTATTATTGAATCGACTTCTAAAACGAAGAAATATATAACGGATTAAGGGTACAATTGTAGTAGAATAGAGTTAATGAGAATTGAGTATATTTGTAATTACAAAATTTGGGTGAGGAAATATGTAATTAGAAACCTAATAATGAGGATGTATGTAATTCTCCCTAAAATATAACTAGAGATATAAGTAAGTTGATCCGAAGCGAATCATATGCAAGATTGAGTTGATTCGGTTTGAATCATGATGCAATGCTCCCCCTTAATGGAGGCATCCTCTTTTAAGGGAGGAAATCATCAAGGATGATATAATGCTACAAAACAAATGTGTTAGTTAAGTTGATATACGCTCCCCTTTTCTTTGAGAGTACCTACAAAACAAATGTTAGAGGCAAGAAACAAGAAACCACTACTGTAGAACCGGATTGGACGGTTCTGTTCCACATAAGGAACTGGCTTTTATGGCCGATGGAACCGGCTACTGTATAAAAAGTCAAAAACTTTGACTTTTTGAAAAAATGGTTAGGGTAATTAGGAGTATTATGCAGAAAGTAAACACACAGCAGAAACATTTTCATGAATGATCTATCATTGCAATATAATTATTGATCATTTTAATCTAGACATAGATGAGACAAATTAAGAACAAGAAAGTGATCTTAATTATAAATACATTTTTATTTGATCCCTACAATAAACTAATCTAATAGTTATTGTTGTGGGCGAGGATGTTGAGGCGATCGAGAATGTGATTGAGGATGAACCTCATTTCTTCACGAAGGTCGTTGACAATGACTTGAGTATGTTGACAATGTTTACAAAACATCTCATGAGTAAGCCTAGGGAAGGGATTGTTTGGTCCTAAGGGCGGAAGTTGTGGTGGCAATGGTGGGAGAGGTGATTCCATGACCGGAAGAGGCGGTGGTTGATTGGCTAAACATTCGATAGATTCGAACGAAGGTCGAGGTAGAGGACGATTGGTGGTTCTTTTAGGTAGATCTTCGAGGGAATCGAAGAACGGGTGAGAAGATGTGGGAGGAGTTGAGAATATGAGCTCAACGGGGTCCAAGATTATGGCTAGAGGGGAGGAGTGTTTGGATGGTAGAGTTGGTGTCGGTGGAGGTGGAGTTGACTTTGGAGTGGTCAATAGTTTGCTTGGAGAGTTCTCGGAGATGTGATAGGAGAAAGAGATGGAGAGACATTTGGAGTTGATGGATCCGTTTGGTAGTCGGTTAGAGAGGATAGAGTTTGATAGGGAGGAGATGTGAGGCGTGGATTGGCAAAACAACATGCTCGGACGCTAATTCTAGCGGTACGTTTGAAGTCAATTGCAGATTTTTTGTCTTTGGTTTAAGTTAATACAAAAAAATCAACTTCATATATTAAACTAACTATATGGTTTAAGTTAAATCAGAACAGGCAACAATAATTAAAAAGCCTAAATCGCATTATAGCACCATGTAATATTGTTGTTTCAAAGGAAAACTCTTAACATTGCAATAAAGGTAAATATGAGAGCAAATGTGGGCAACGAGGATGTAACCCGCACTTCGCCGCAGAGCGCTAGAAACTAACGATGCAACGGACTGATAATCCGACGGCTATTTTCGTAAATTGCTAAAATAATAAGAATATAGCACCATGTAATATTGTTTGTTTCAAAGTAAAACTCTTACCATTGCGATAAAGGTAAATATGAGAGCAAATGTGGGCAACGAGGATGTAACCCGCGCTCCGTCGCGAAGTGCGAGGGACTAAGGCTGCAACGGACTGATAATATGAAGGCTATTTTCGTAAATTGCTAAAATAATAATAATAATAACTCAGGGGCTATTTTCGTAAATATTAAAAAAATTAAAAATTAAACTAACAGTTGTTACTTAACGGCCGTTAAGTAACGACCATTAGTATTGTACATCGGCCGGTAGCGGGTGGTTTGCGGGTCGGGTAAACCGGCGGGTTGTGGTCGGTTTTCTCGCTAATTGATGGTTTATGTAATAATATCCTCCCCTTTGGATGGAAAAAGCTTTGGTGGATGGAAAAAGCATTGGACCCAATTCTGTTAATTGGCATTAGTTTGACCTCACACAGCAAAGACCAATGCTAATTAACAGAAAATTTAGAACTTAAAATATGATTAATCCTGTCATCCACCAAATCTTTTTCTATCCGAGGATCGAGTCCAACGACAGAGAGGATAGTTTAACAGAACATAATTCTATGTGACATTCTATTGAAAATAAAATTTAAGATTATGTTAAATATGTTAAACGAGGTTTGTAAACCCGCGCTGCGCGGGAGGGTTTTTTTATGTTTGAAAAAAAACTAATAAAAAGAGCGTGGGGGTTTTAAAAATATTTGAAAAAAAGGGTCGGGCCGGGACGCCCTCCGCGGCGGGGTGTGTGCGCATAGAATTATTATATGCGATGTTGCTCTACCTGAACCGACTCAACCTTTCTGGAAATGGCATGAACCGAAAGCAAATTAAAATGCCTAATTCAGTTTCGGTCGGTTAGTGGGTCTCTTTGGTTTATGTCCAAACCAAAGTTATGCATACAGTATCACATTTTTTCCAACAAATCAAATGGCACAAAGCTCAAGTGTACAAAAATATAGCACATGTAAAACTTGTGTAGTAGTAAACCATAAGAGTAGACAATCACAACATCAAAAACAATTCCATATTTCCATTTTATTCCTGTAGCAAACCAAAAACCATAAGAGTAGAAAAAATAACAGTAGATATTGATGTTTTCCAGTAGCAAACCATAACAATATCTTCTTTTAATCTTTTCCCAGTAGATAAAACAATGAACCATCTTCATGTATGCACCAAATTCCACTTCTCGCGACAATTTAGTTAGATCATCACAATTTCAAAAAATGGGCTTTATAGTGACATGTGCACATTTAAATAAGACGATATCAACTGTGATTCTGTGAACATGTTTATTACGGTAAAAAAAATTCGTATGATGTTCGGTAGGAAAATGAAGGACATCCTAAATACCAAAATATGACCTCTCTAAAATAAAGTGAGAGTTAGTGCTCCTATAATCTCGAATCATACATTCATCTGAAATAGCATAGCACAAACACCCCCTATGTAACTTTTAAAATATGATAGACGTAGCCCACCCTAGTCAGAAATTAAACAAAGTTCAGACACAAAGCTAGAATCCTTTTTTTTTTTGCCTGAAGCATAGATATATTAGCAAGCAGATGAGTTTAAACAACTACACAAAACGTTAACGCGAACCAATGTCGTGTTTGGCTTCTAATTACCTATTGGCTAGTGCGTCTAACAGGTTTATGGAACGTATGATTTGTTGTTTCCTTTTCATTTGAGGCTGTTAGGATATGTACAAATATAGTTAAGTTTCTAATTATACACATTTCTTTTGAAGATATAAAATTTGCAGAGGGATAGGCATGATAGGCCGAACAATAGGAGAATAAATTTTGACCCACTCGAATCACTTCTATCGAGGTCTCGTACCGAACGCCACAGTTACGACAATCCTTCCTCAGAAATTTAAAGTAGCTGCGAATGTCATAGTAATATCCTCTTTATCCTATTTCTTTGAATTTCTAACAATATAAAGTCCTATGTTTATCAGTGCCCATCTTAATTAGTACATCAGTCCTTTTCGCGCTATAATTTACAAACATACAACTAATCGAAGCATCACTTCTCTAGGTAAAATATGTGTTTGTATGTATCAGTTATGCATAACTGTAATGAAGAGACTACTAAAAGCTTGAAAATTTTACATACCACACGTATCTTGTTTGAACAGAGATGCTCTTGTGTACGCCTTCGCTCTATAGCAGGGATCACGCCATGGTAACACCATTGAACATGTGATGTTCGTATCAAAAAAAGGATGTTGAATTGGAAGCCATTTGCATTTCCGGAGCGGCCAATCGCTGATAAAGAAATAAGACATTGAAAGAACTAGAGACAGTCAGTGAGTCAATTGATCATTGGGCAAATCATTCTGAAGACCAACTGGTTGTCTTTTTCCACAAAATATAACTTAGACTAACAACCCAGCGAAAAGCAAAAAATATGTTAACGTCCATAGGCAATAAGCTGCTAAAGTTATAACCAACGATGACCTGTTTTTTTTGCGTAAGATTAGCAAACTTGTCTGCTACTTACTCGTTATTCGTTTGAGGACTGACACTTGAATCGGTCATTTAAAATTCATTCGTCTCAACAATAGTGTCTCTTGATGGTGCGACCGTACCTGCAACAAAAATCGCGCGGGATATTACGTTAATTATTTGCAAAAGAATGGCAACAAACGAAACAATAGTTGAAACTGGGAGTACTTTCTTCGTATATTCTACATAATCGTATAAGTATATTTGTTACAGGAATCCACGATCGGTTATCAGATGTTGACAATAGTGTATTTTGCAAGCTATGAATTGATGCTTTGGTTGCGCCTCAAAAGATGAATACTCCTTGTACGAACAAAATACAGAGATGGAATTCAAAGCAGATCTCATATCCCCGCACTTGCTATCCTCGACACTGAATGGTAACCAACCAAAGTAACCTGAAAAAAGGATATCAAAATGCATTAAGTTTATGTAGAACTTTCAATTCTTTTTAGCCAAAAATTGTATTGTGATTTTAAAGAAAAAGATCCAACATATTGATGCAGAATTGTTGCAGATGAATTGGTAACTAGTGAAATTCTACGCATTAATAGATGACATTTATCTTACAAACTCCTCAGAAACACTAAACCTACAACATCCTACATAATTTTATAATCCATTCTTAATAGTTATTATCGTTATTAAAGTGTAACTAACATTAGCAAATTACTTTAACAACATGGTTCTAGAATGGAGGTGATTTTTACACCACCATAAGTGATGTATACACCACCACTGGATAGCATAAATAACTTGTGGTATAGCATCATGAAGCACATGAGGTAGTGTATCCACTAAATTAGGCGATGTAAAAATCACCTACTACTTTTCCAGCTCCCGAGCAATGCCGGAAATTGTTTTGAATTGCACCCCTGAGGAAGTGAACATTACGCAAAAAGGCATTTTTTTAAAGAACTCGGCTTAATGAAACACATACTTACAGTTTAAACGCATGATGCAAGTATTTCTTTCTAGCATAAATGAATCTGGGGAAAAAATATGGAATACGTTTTGGCAACACGGATGCGTAGCATCATTCTTGTTCCAAGTTTTTTTTCATCAGATTCATTTTTGCGTTTTAAAACAGATTGCGAAATAAATACTATGTTTCAAAATATGATTCCTAATGACACCAAAGTTTATATTGGTTTCTATCTGTGATAAGCAAAGACCGTTGTTTGACATTTTTTTGTATTACACAAAGTCCACCATTTTCGCAAAGTTAAAACATTTCTGACATTTGCAAATTACGCCTAACAATGTAATAGTCTGATGAGAACGTACCTAAGACTTCCATCAAAATTGTATTCTGCCTACAGTGTGATCACAGCATTATTACTTCCTCCATCAAGCCTAGCCTCGGTTAGAACCGCTGCTCGAAAACAAACACAACACATAAGTGTAAGAAAGAATTTCAAAAAAGAAAGTTAGAGATAAAAAAATTACCGTGGTATAAAAGTTATGAAGATTAACAGGTATAGTATCCTTATAGTTGATTATTTTACTAAGAGTAAACTACACCAGTGGTCCTTGTGGTTTGCGTTGACCAACACCTGTAGTCCCTTGACCAAACTAGTTGCACCGTTAGACCTTAAGTGGTAAACGTTAGGCGCCGGTAGTCCCTCGCTTTTAACGGACCACTAAAACGATTGTTAAGTGGATAACCTCAAGGGCAATTTACGTCATTATCACCATCCACAAGGACCAACAGGTGAATTTTTTGTCGAAAATCTTTTTTTTTGAACGAAATTTTTTTTTTTTCGAAATTTTTTATTTAAACGAAAAAAAATTTTGAGTTTTTTCATATCACTTTTAATTTTCGAAATGGTGTAATTTTTTTCGAAAACTTTTTTTTAACGAAATTTTTTTTTTTCGAAATTCTTTTTTTTAACGAAAATTTTTTTTCGAATTTTTTTTTAGCGAATTTTTTTTTCGAATTTTTTTTTCGAAATTCGTTAAAAAAAAATTTCGTTAAAAAAAAAGTTAAAAAAAAAATTTTCGTTAAAATATTTTCGAAATTCTTTTTAGAAAATAAGTATTTTCGAAAAGAATTTTTTTTTAAAAATATTTTCGAAAAATATTTTTTAAAAAATATCTTTTAAAAAATCTTTTCGAAAAATATTTTTTCGTAGCATGTACCCAAATTTTTTTTAGAAAATATTTTCGAAAAGAATTTTTTTTAGAAAATATTTTTTCGAAAAGATTTTTTCGTTATAAATACCTAAAAATTACTTTCTTATAAATACCTAAAAAATTCTTTTAGAAGATATTTTCGAAAAGTATTTTTTAGGTATTTATCGAAAAGTATTTTTTTTTAGGTATTTCATTAACAAATTTTCGAAAAGTATTTTCGAAAAGAATTTTTGTCAAAAAAGTATTTTCGAAAAGAATTTTTGTTAAAAAAGTATTTTCGAAAAGAATTTTTGTTAAAAAGTATTTTCGAAAAGAATTCTTATAAATACCTAAAAAATTCTTTTCGAAAATATTTTCAAAAAAAGTATTTTCGTTAAAAAAAAGTATTTTCGTTAAAAAAAATTTCTAAAAAAATTTTCATTAACAAATTTTCGAAAAGTATTTTCGAAAAGAAATTTTTTTTAACGAAAATATTTTTAAAAAATACTTTTTTTAACGAAATTTTTTTTTGTCAAATATTTTCGCTTACAAAAAATTCGAAAAAAAAGTTTTCGAAAAAAATTACACCAGTGGTCCTTGTGGTGTGAAATGACGTAAATGCCCTTGAGGTTATTCAACTTAACAATCGTTAGTGGTCCGTTAAAAGCGAGGGACTACCGGCGCCTAACGTTTACCACTTAAGGTCTAACGGTGCAACTAGTTTGGTCAAGGGACTACAGGTGTTGGTCAACGCAAACCACAAGGACCACCGGTGTAGTTTACTCTTTTACTAATTTAAAAAACATAGAATGCTTTAAGGGATGTTTATTTACGCTCATGTGTGGGTGTATCATCTTATTCTACTGATCTACTCGGCTTATAGTTCATAATCCCATCTACTCGAATTGTAAATATATAAATTCAGTTGCTTATGATCAACGTATAGTTTTCCACTATATACCTCGCGCCACTGAAGCTTTCTATGTAGCTGCAATGTTACATCTGGTTTCTTATTCAGTTTACCTGACGGCGCCAACCTTCTAGCCAAGTGTAAGATTTCGCTACCATAACCTCGGCATTTTGAGCCCTTAATTTGGACCAACCTCGAAAGATCCACAACGTCATCTTGCCCTGCTGCTAATTGAAGAGATCGAGCCTAGACGCTAGGGCTTCTTTGAAGGTTACACCTTGGATTCTGTTTTCTCCAATGGACAGAGCAGCAAATCAACTCGACTACGAAGAACATGAGCCACCCGTTCTGCTCCTAGTGCGGCAAGCAAATAATAAATAAAAATACTTCATTCACAAAATTTCCTTACACTATAAACTCGTAAACCTTTCCTACCTCATCAATATAACATTAAGCCGACAAAAGCACTAAAATTTAGCCTATACCCACATCAGATTTAATCACTTAAACCAATGAAAACCCAAATTGGCAAAAAAAAACATATACTCACATGGCTACACTCAAAGCATGAACTTAAAAATCAACCAAAAAATTGTGTATCAAATGAAACCAACAAAAGCGATAAACAACAACCCGAGCTGAACAAACGTGTCACTGTGTCAACTCATAAGCATTCAAATTGTATCATAACAACCTCTTACATACTCATTGCTATCTACCACCAAATACCCTTAAAAACAATGTTAAATATAGATATAGCTAGCACATTATATATCTAAAACCTCGAATATCTAAATGCAAATGAAAACCATGGTTACACAGGTTAGCTAACACAGAGGAAAATAGTCATTCATATATGTAACTTTTATTGCAAAAAGTATACAACTAATGTTCATTAAATCAAGAATCATCGATATGTATAACCAAAACTATAACATATTTGTTTTCTACTACAACACAACAAATGAAGAAACCATACAAACAAATAAAATCTCACTAAAAAAAATAACCACAAAAAATAATTAATTTTTATATACCTGAAGCATCTCGTAATTAATTACATCGCTCTTCTCATCTTCATCTTCATCTTCATCTCCATCTCTCATTCTCCACACTTATAAAAACTGTCTCAACACCCAATAGACAGATTTCTTACGACTCAATTTGAATACAATAACATAAGCAAAAGAGTCAAAAATCAATTAAAAACCACTTCATTGTTTAAGATAAAAACATCAATAAAAGTAAAATAAAAAAAAGATCGTACCTTTTGGCTCAGGCATGACTTCAATAGCGAAACGTGCTACTAATTTGTCCTAATGCACAACACATCTTTGAGCATAGCATTTAGCCAAGGACACAAACCGCCACAGGTTACAATACAAAATAAACCTGCACAAATAAACACTCTTTCAACAACGATTTATAGCAAAAAGCACGAATTTATATCTACATAACATTAAAAATCAAACCCTTGTCAACCTTTATCTATATATTTCTAAGAAACACCAAAATTATCAACAAAATCATCAGAAACTTAAAAATAAAAAAACAAATAAAAAAAGATCTAAACTAACCAGGTTTATGTAAATCTGAAATACTTCATTTAAAAAAAGCTCTAAAATTGAAAATTGATGATCACCTTAATTATCGGTAGCCGTTGTTCTTGTATAAGCCTGCTTTAATCGCGATAACAACTGATGTTGGAGATTAAATTCCTCTTGCTTGATCTTGTTGCATGTGTTTTGGGATGAGAGAGAGAGAGTTTTCTGAAATGAGAGAGAGAGAGAGTTCTGGAAGATGTGTGAAGCGATGAGAGGGAGAAAGAGAATATTAAAAGGTCGGGTCGGGTAAAAAAATAGGTCGGACGATTCATTAAAGCAGCGCATTTAATTGCCTCGGGGAACGATCTTACCCTTTAATATATATAAGGTATAATATAATTTTGTTCACATCATTGTATGAAGAACAAAGACACGTCAAAAAAGTAGAAATAAATAGATGAAACTACAGAACGCAAGTAAGCACCACATATAAAAGCCATTGAGAGTTCCAGTTACTACAAGCAGCCAAACGTCATTCCACATTACAAATCAGCAGGTAGATAGTGTTGACAACCAATTACAAAAAAGACTTGTAAATTTCATTAATCGATTCATCTACTTGTGTAAATTTCTTTCCATTTGAGAAAAAAGATCAAGAATAATAATACAGAATTAACGAGATATGTTTATGTATCTTTATAATCTAAGATTAATTATATCATTCAAATAATCATAGCTAGGAAAAAAGGATTAAAGTCAATGTCGACTATGTCGCCTACAGCCAAAATAATAGTCAGGATTTTAAGTTGTTGTAACAGTCTCTGCAACAAAAGGTTTATTGAGCACATATAAGTGAGCAAATATTAGCCAGAACATGGATTGCCACAATTTATATTAGAAATAAGGATTAGCAGGGAAGGCAAAGGTGGCTACACTTAAATGTAGGTTATGAATTATGTTAAGTACTGATGGCATTAATCTAAGCAGCACTTGACCGTCCTTAAGCACAAAACTTTCGTTAACAAACGTTACAAATGTATTTTAATTAGCCTCAGAATCGGACATATAATCAGAGTCTTATAAAGGACCATTCAGTCCCAAAAGATAGTGTTCTTTTTAGAGAGATCTCTTCGTTGACCAATTATTTATAAAACAAAACAAACTATTTTTCTCACGGCCAATCCGAAATGGTAATAGCAGAACCTGCTCCACAAGGCAATAGATGATCCGTTAGTGGATTTTACGAATATTACTAATTCGCCCCATCAAAATAAATCATCAAAACGACAAAACAAACTATTTTTGTCAAACATTGTCATTAAGGCTTATGCTAAAAAGTAAATAATAGATAAGATATATATTTAAGCTTCAACAAAAACTTAAAAACCTAAAACAATGAAAATATTTAGTTGTTTTCAAGTGTTCAACGATACATATAAAATGAAGAAATAAATGAGCTAAACAGCACGCTTAATCATGATTTGTATTAAAGGCGGCAATGATAAAACCTAATTTTAAGTTGAGAAAAAATCTTTAATAACTATAGTTACCATAACCTTTGCTAAATTGGAAGAAAATGTAATCACACAAACCAGCTCTTTGAATGAACGAAAAATCAACAATTCACAGTTCCTGTAGGATTGTGAAGCACACATAAGTTTGTTATTGGTTCGATCGTAGCATCAACTCCGGTCAATGCATTTATAACTACCAGCGATATAAAAAATAAAGTTTTATAAAAAAATGATATGTAAACGAAGAACCTCAAAGAACCGTTCCAAATCACACACGCACCAGAGGACTTGATGATAGCGACAACAAAAACGATAAACAACTAACCCGAGCTGAACAAACGTGTCAATGTATCACTCATAAGCACTTCAAAATTGTATCATACAACCTCTTACTTACTCTATTGCTATCTACTACCTAATACCCCTTAATAAACAATGCTAAATATTGATATAGCTAGCAATTTATTTATCTAAAACTCGATTAATATTAAATGCAATGAAACCATTGGTTACGCAGGTTTCAGCTAACACTGAGGAAAACTAGCCATTCTTTATAATGTAATTTTATTGCATAAAAGTATTCAACAATGTTCATTAAATCAAGAATCATCTATATGTATAACCAAAACTATAACATATTTGCTTCCTACTACACACAATAATGATGAATCCATACAATTATTAAACTTCTCACTATAAAATTACCACAAAAAATAATTAATTTTTTATATACCTGAAGCATCTCGTAATTAAATCCATCGCTCTTTTATATTCTATCTCCATCTTCCTTCTCCTACACTTAATTAAATAACTGTCTCTTACTACATTTAGACAGATTTCTTAAGGACCCAATACAATCAAGATCTAATATAAAATACATAGCAAAAGAGTCAAATATCAATTAAACAAAACACTCCTTTTTTAGATAAAAGCATCATAAAAGTAAATAACGAAAAGTCGTACCTTTTGGCTCAGCATGCTTCAATAGAGAAACTCTGCTACTAATTTAGTCCCTATGCACATACACATCCTAGGCTTAGCATTTAGCCAAGGACACAAACCGCCACAGGTTACAATACAAAATAAACCTGCACAAATAAACACTCTTTCAACAACGATTTATAGCATAAAGCACGAATGATATCTAACATATCAATTAAAAATCAACCTTTGTGAATTTATCTATTTATATTTCATAAGAACTACAAATCTTCACAATTCATCAGAAAAACTTAAAAATAAAAAAAAATAAAAAAAATGATCTCAACTAACCTGGTTTATAATAAATCTATACAAAGCAACTCTATTATAAATCATTAATTATGCAAATACACTTAAATTCCATGTAATGAAAAAATTACAAAACCAAAACTCCTTATTTATTTATGTAAATCTGAAATACTTAATTTAAAAAAAGCCCTAAAATTGAAAATTGATGATCACCTTAATTATCGGTGGCCGTTGTTCTTGTATAAGCCTTCTTTAATCGCGATAACAACTGATGTTGGAGATTAAATTCCTCTTGGTCTTGTTGCATGTGTTTTGAGATGGGAGAGAGAGAGTTCTGAAATGAGGGAGAGAAAGAGAGAGTTCTGGAAGATGTGTGAAGCGGTGGGAGGGAGAAAGAGAATATTAAAAGGTCGGGTCGGGTAAAAAAATAGGTCAGACGATTCATTAAAACAAGCATTTAATTGTCTCGGGGAAACGATCTTACCCTTTAATATATAAGGTATAATAACGACAACTATACAAATGACATACTCAACTCTCAAGCCAATCAACATTAAGGTGGTGTTTGTTAATCTGACTCATTTAGACGCGGTCAGACATTTGGGTCATTAAGACTGTTTGTTTTTTTCATGTCATTCAGAGGCAGTAAGAGGCACAAACCTCTTACTGAACTAGATGTGAAAGGGTGTCTTAACACCTCTTAATGTCTTTTTTTTTCTTTCTACTTTGCTGTTATTTTTTTTTTTTAATGTTTTTTTATTTCTTGGTTTTTTTTCTTGTTTCACTTTTATCTTTTGTATTAAAAGTATTAAAATAGTATGGTTGCATATGTTTTGTTATATAAAAATGTATAAAATTATATGTGTCAATTATATTTTGTTTAAATTGAAGGGTGCGGTTTCGAAATCATACATCTTAATTTTAACGCGACTCATTTAGTTAATCGTTTAAAAATTTCAATTTAAACTCTAACACCTTTACTTTTGTCGAATAAACATGAGATTGCATGTTTTTTAATTACTTTTAACTTTAAATTGATTATAGTATAAATTTTGTTTTTTTTTATTTAATAAAATTCATTTTTTGTGCAAATGCAATCATTTTATATTTAAATTGTAAAAACTATTATTTAACACATATATACATTTTTACCAAAACAAACAGTTCTATTAAATTCAGATTCAGACTTCTCAACCACTTATTCAGATTAAGATGGGAATCAGATTCAGACTTTTCTACCAAATATTCAGATTCAGATGTGCAAATCAGATTATAATTCAGAGCCTCTTAATAAACAAACAGCACCTAAAGGCCCGTTTGGTTGGTGGGTTAAGGACATGGATATGGGATGATGGTATAATTGAGTTGTTTGGTTTAAATAAGTGAGGTCCAAGATTTGGACTCGCTCCTTAAAATCTACCGTATGGCATTCCAAGTTTAGTGGTGGGTTTTTGAAAAAAATATCAATGTCACTTATTTTTGTGGGGCACATGTCCTTTCTAACCACATATCATGTATTTCTTTTTCTTTTTCATAATAAACTATAAATTTTTATTTTTTATATATTTAACTAATAAATAATATTTTAATTCATCATATTTAAAAACCTAAAGTCAAATCCAAATTCAAATCTAAATCCAAATCCTAATCCTAAACCCATCTACAAACCAAACGGGCCCTAAATGCTCCTCGAGGCCGGAGAAACACCCATCACCTGCAACGAAAAAAGTATTTCAAAGACAACATAGTCCATCATAATATAACATATATATAATACAATAATGGACTGTGGGGATTTGATCGAGTATGTGAGTTTTGACTCGATAGCTAAATCTCATACGACCATAACAAGCCTAAAAGGGTAAAGCCTACAACATACTTTTCCTGGAAAACCAATCTCCAAGCAAGGACTTACTAAGGTCATGACATGCTTTTCCTGGAGAACCAATCTCCAAGCAACAACCGACATCACAGTCTGTACTCTCAGATCGTTATTGCATTATGGCCACATGTGAACGTCTCATTGGTATAGAGGTAGTGCGGTGGGCATTTGGCGATGACATATGGACAGTACCTCGTGCGAAGATTCCCATAACAATAAGAGCCAAGAATATCACAAAATGTGTCATTCTTGTCTCTTATGTGGGATGACTCCCACGTGGGTCTCCCAAGACCGTTGGATCACATCCACGGATCTCATACAACCGTAAAAATGCATTGTTATAAGTACACATGAATTCTATAAGAACGACTAACTTCATCATCTTTATTTTTACACACGTTAAACCCTACTTGTATGTGAGCGTTAACCTAGCATTAAATAAACACTTTTATCTTGGGTTTCTCACCATTCAAAAGAGGCCTAACATACGACTAGCCTAATCTCACATTAAACTTACCATGATCCTTGCTTTACATAGTATGTAGTTTGTACATTTTCACACATATACATTCATCATATATTTGTCTCGGATAAGATTATAACCTTTTACCTCTTTAGTTTAGCGTTTTTCCTTTAGAGAAAAAAGGTAAGTTTTCTTTATCCTATTTTTTGTTAATATTTACTATATATAAATGGGTTATGAACGTATGATATAAATGGGTTCCAGATACCCATTTATATCATAACTGTGTATCTGTAACCCATTTATATGATACAAGAATTTGAACTATGTATGGCACTGGGTTAAGTTTATGACTAAAAACCATGCATATCTATATTCATGTATTTATTTTTTTTAGAACGGCAACTAACTATCTCACATTATATAAAGCACAAATCTATCTCATAATGTCCTAAACATGATTTGAATTAAAACCTATCTTCACATTATATATAAGCCACAGAAATCTATTCTCATTTAGTGTTCCTAAACATGATTTGAACCCACAAAATACCCATTTGGTTAGGGGAGCTTTCCCTCAAACACAAACATTAGGGATTATACCCATTTTTAGGGAATGGTAGAATTGGATAGAAAACAACCCCCTTGAGGGTATTATGTTTTAATTGATGGACATTTGTTTTTTATTAGGTTATTGGGATTAACACAAAAATACCCCCTTGAGGTATTTTGTTTCACTGATGACATGTTTATAGTGTGATACACAAACCCTAATGGGCCATAATCCACAATTAGGGCTTGGGCCAACTATATCATCTAATACTCCCCCGTAGTTTGAGCGGTGAAATCATGAAAGCTCGAACTAGAGATAACATAAAACATAAATAACTAAATAAAACAGCTGACATTAAATGAAATAAATAAACAAACACCCACACCGGACATGAAAGAGATAAATAACACCCATTACTAAAACAGGAACAAAGGAAATCGTGACCTTGCACGATTCAAAACTGTGTGACCTAAGTACGATCGTGACCTTGCATGATACTTAAACCTCGTGAACTAAGCACGATCGTAACCTTGCACGATCGTGGCCTTGCACGATCGTGACCTTGCACGATCATGACCTTGCACGAATCACCAACACAAATCAGGTGACGGAATAATAAACGGAAACGGTGGAGGCGGCGGTATTATGTTTCATTGATGAAGCGGCGCTTTGATTTATTTGTATCATAGCTAATAGAATAAAAAGAAAAATGTATGTTTGGGATCCCTCCGAATCATCGATGAGTTGCCGATGGCCGGAGGACAACAATTTTGTAATGAAGGTTAGTGTTTCTGAGCGGAAGATACGTGATTAAGGTTTAGGATCTTAATGGCTGATACCATATAGAATGATAGAAAACCCCTTAAGGTATTATGTTTCATTGATGACATGTTTATAGTATGATACACAAACCCTAATGGGCCATAACCTACAAATCAAGCTTGGGCCAACTGTATCATCTAATATGGAACACATATTCGATAATCATATATATCCACTAACAATAAATCGAATTAGATAGCATCGGGTCACATATAATGACTGTTATGCACCCATATATATATTCAAGAGACACAATGTGAATCATACTATATATTAGAAGGGAAAAAGATCCTCTCATGTTCATTTGAACATGAGAGGTAATGTTGTGCTTTAATTGATTGTACATTTGATTAAAATAATCAAATATACAATCACTTAAAGCACAACATTACCTCTTATGTTTAAATGAACATGAGAGGATCCTTATCCTATTAGAAGCTATCAAGAGGAGCTATGATCACATAAGACATACTCAACTTGTCTCGAATCTCAAATTAATACTTATATAATACAATTAACATATAGTATACTGTATACACATCTCGACTTTGATGGTTGAAAGTGGCTAGTTTGTACAGTACCCAAGACGATAATTGGTTAAACTTGTTGCGATAAGCAATACACTCAACAAATTAAACATAATAGAAGACCACTTTGATTCATGCGTTTAGAAAAGGTGAACAAAATGGAGATAATATTTTCTAGAACTTTTTTATCAACCAAGAGCTTATGGGTTTAAACCTTGCTGGAAGCATTTGTGAAATATATTGTGAGATAGGTGGTTTAGGGTGTGAAAAAAATAAAAATTGCCATTTTAAAAAAATATATTAGAAGTTTAGAACAAAGATTTTTGCCCACAGTGACATCCAATTGGGTAGTATACAAGCCTCGAACCTTCGCTTTAGAGGATAAACCCCACTCCCTGCTTCTATTTATTTCTCTGAATGTTAATGATGAGACTCGAACATGAGACCTCTCCAAAGATACCTCCTCAAGATTACCCTTAATGGCCAACTGAACTAGCCCAGTTAATTGATTTATTTTATTACTTTGAAAGTGCAGAGCCCAATGAGTATACTCAGTTCCAAATCTCGATCCATTTGTGCTAATATCTTTTAGGGCTAATGACTTAAAAAGTCATTTAACTTGTTCATTTTTACCGTTCTGTGCAGCCATCTTTTTTTTTCCTATTAAATCACTAAATCTTGTGATTTCGTACATTGTGTGTAGCGGTGACCTCCTTGACCTGCTGGAGCAGGTTAAGCTAACGATCGTTAGGTTTTTTATTGCAACGTTAGTCCTTTATACTAACGATCGTTTATAATTAACTGAAATTTTAATTTTTTTTTAAAAGTTTTTATCTTATTATTTTTAAAGTTTATACATATTTTTTACACTTTTATTTACATTTTTTAAACACTTTTTTTACATTTTTTTACACTTATTTTACACGTTTTTTTACACTTTTATTACACTTTTTATACACGTTTTTTTACACACGTTTTTATATACGTTTTTACACTTTTTTACACGTTTTTATACATTTTTTTACACACGTTTTTATATATGTTTTTACACACGTTATACACGTTTTTATACACCCTTTTATGCATGTTTTTATATACGTTTTTACACACGTTTTAATACACACTTTTAATTTAACTTTTTTTACATGTTTTTTTACACACGTTTTTATATAAGTTTTTATATACGTTTTTACACACGTTTTTAATTTAACTTTTTTTAAACTTTTAATTTAACTTTTTTTACATTTTTAATTTAACTTTTTTTACACGTTTTTATATACAGTTGTTGAAAGAGTTTGGGTTTTGTGATTTTTGAGTATGTTGATATTTAATTACTTTCATTCATAACTTAAAAACGTAAATGTAAACGTACAAAATTAAAATAAAACGTAAACTAAATTAAAAACTTTTATTTATTGATTAAAAACATCACATAATAATAAAAAAATTACGTTAAAACATTACATTTAACCACTGCCACTTTCACTTTCAGGAACCGTATCCTTACGGAAAACCTTAACCACGTTTCTCATTGTAATGTTAAGGTAATGTTTGATGGTTTAGGAGAAAAAACTGAAACATTAGCAAGTATCAAAGCAGCTCCTACAGTAATATTCTTTCCATAACCATCCTCACCAATGACTTTGTGATATATTGTTCCAGGTATTGTACCTGAGAGATCTTTCATAATCACTGTGAGATCGCCAATCACATTCAGAGAACAAGACTTGATTATTGCAACAACTTGGTCAAGTTTCCCACTGTTGAGAAAGTTCTTGATGTCTACTAAACAACCACTCACAATGCCACCTTTAGCATTCACATAGTCAGTGACGCTAACCCGCGGCCCACTCTTAAAATCCTCATCTTCAACCACATCCTCAACAACTTTCTTCATATAATCTTGTGTAGACATTACAGCCTCATCCCAACCAAGAAGAATATTCCTTTGTTTAAGCAGTTTGGCTTGTTGAACAATACCCGCAAAACCGGGTATTATCCTAACTGGTTGTTAGGTTGAGGGGGATGTTTCAACACGTGTGTATAAAAACGTGTATAAAAAAGTGCATAAAAATATGTGTATTAAAATGTGTGTATAAAAAAGTGTGTAAAAACGTGTGTATAAAAACGTGCATAAAAATGTGTATAAAAACGTGTATAAAAACGTGCATAAAAATGTGTGTAAAAACGTATATAAAAACGTGTAAAAAAGTGTAAAAAAGGTTAAATTAAAAGTGTAAAAAAAATTCATTAAAAGTGTAAAAAAAAGTTAAATTAAAAACGTGTGTAAAAACGTATATAAAAACGTCTGTAAAAAAAAAATGGTGTAAAAATAAAAAATGTTAAAGTAAATGTGTGTTATAATAACGTGTGTAAAAGTATAAAACTCATCTGTGTAAAACAACGTATATAAAAACGTGTAAAAGATGTAAAAAAATGTGTAAAAAATCGTGTGGTTAAAATATAGGTAAATTTAATTGTGTGTATTAAAATACATGTGTAATAATCGTGTGTATAAATCGGATATCAAAAACGTGCCATAAAATGGTGTATAAAAAGTGTTATAAAGTTGTTATATTTAAAACATTTATATATAACGTGTAAAAAAAGTGTAAAATTTATATATAAAACGTGTTTGTGTAAAAAAACGTGTAAATAAAGGTGTATAAAGAACGTTTAAAAAAAGTGTGGTAATAAAAAGTGTAGATAAAAAGTGTAAAAAACGTGTTAATAATGTAAAAAAATGTTATAATAATGTATAAATAATGTAATTGTAAAATTACGTGTAAAAGTAAAATAAGTGTAAAAAATGTGTAAAAAAACGTTTATAAATTTTAAAAATAATAAGATAAAAACGTTTTTTAAAAAACAAATTTTCTGTTAATTATAAACGATCGTTAGTATAAAGGACTAACGTTGCAAAAAAAACCTAACGATCGTTAGCTTAACCTGCTTCAGCAGGTCAAGCAGGTCACCACTACACACAATGTGCGAAATCATAAGGTTTAGTGATTTAATAAGAAAAAAAGATGGCTACATAGAACGATAAAAATGGACAAGTTAAATGACTTTTTAAGTCATTAGCTTATCTTTTTTATGAACGGCTGAAATTATATTAAAAAACTTCTAGTAAGGCACTAGAAGCACAAAGAACCAAGTACAAAACTAGAAATACAAAAAAAAACACATTCTAGATTCCTCCCGAAAGCTTTAACTGCAAGGCCTGCAAAAAGGATGAAAAAACTCTTGCCAATTACAGCGAACCAAGACAAGAGAAAAATCCCCACCCAAGGAGGCCGAGCCACCGGTTTTCACTCCAGGGTGTTTTTGATGCAAGCCCAAACAAGCCTCGAGGAAATAAAATAAATACACAAGAAAAGACATTCTAACAATCCAACACCATAGAGAGCACGAAGCAGCCAAGAGAACAGAACAAAAAACATCAGCTCATACCACTACTCGAAACCATCAAAGGGGATTTAAGCCAATCGATCCAACTGCAGGACATACGACCTCTATGATGAAGCCAAGAGAAAGTAGAAGACCGGATATTATCATAGATGTCGCTTCTCTTAATCGGATGTTGACCAAAAGTGATGCTATTACGAAACCTCCAAATCCACCACAAGGTAGCGGAAAAAATAATTGATAAACGCCATTTCTTCTCTTTAGTCGCTTGCCACGAATCGAACCATGACTTCCAATGCTCAAACGAAGTACAAGCAGGAAACTGGATGTCACACCAATTACGGATAATATTCCAAATATCTTTAGCATTACCACAACCGAAGAAGATATGGTTAGATGATTCCACATTACCGTTACACGAAGGACACACAATCGTAGGAATGTCAATCCCGCGAAAGGAAAGATTGAGCCTATGCGGGAGACGATCAAGCATAAAACGCCACATAAAAATATTAACCTTACGGGGCAAGGTTTTATCCCACTGAGTTGGGTTATCCAAGGTAGGCAGAATAAGAGAATCAATATGGTGACGAGTGGAGCTAACAGAAAACATACCATCGTCAGCAATAGTCCAATAGCAAACATCCCGTTCAGAAGAGAGCTCGGTAAGGCTAACTTCGTTGATAATATCAGTGATATAAGCAGAATTACGAGCCCCCATAAAGGAGCGAGACCAGTTCCAGGTCCACTGATTGTCTTTGAAACGATCCGATATGAGACAATCCTTGTCTTGTTCAAGCCGAAATAGTCTATTATAACGAAGGTATAAACGGTCCAAAGATCTTTCCAAAAGCGTATCGAGGTACCACATCCAACATGAAACCGAATAAAGTCACTAGGAAGAATCGCATTCGAATGAAGATAATTAGAAGATCCCACAATCTTAGCCCAAATACCATTCGATGAGATGTCATTAAGACCAAAACCGCCTTCTTGACCATGAAAAGCTTTAATAACCTTAACCCAAAGAGCATTAGTATTAGAAATCATCCTCCAACGCCATTTTTGAAGAAGAGCTAAATTAAAGGCTTTTAAACTTCTGATGCCAAGCCCACCATTGACACGAGAAGCAAGGACGATAGGCCATTTAACCCAAGCAAGTTTACGGGAATCATGAGTGCCTCCCTAAAAGAAAGAGGCACGATTTTTTCTAGCAAATTCAAGACAGTTTCCGGGGTTTTAAAGATAGAAAGATAGTAAATCCCAAGACTTCCAAGAACCGATTTGATTAAAGTGAGACGTCCTCCGATAGAAAGGAGATTAGCTTTCCATTTAGACAACCTAGCATCAAAACGATCGAGAAGAATTTTCTAGTTAACCGTGAGATTCATGTTGGCCCCGATAGGTAATCCAAGGTAGATGAATGGGAAGGAACCCGGAGAACATCCAATATTATTTGCCATAGTATGAACCTCAATATCCGAAACACCAACGCCATAAACATTATATTTATGAATGTTGATTTTAAGACCCGAAGCAAGATAAAACACTTGAAGAATACGAATAATGTTATCCATATCAGTAGAGATCCATTCCGAAGTGATAACAACATCATCCGCGTAAAAAATATGAGATAAAGTAATATTCGAGGAACCAATTTTAATACCACGAATCAATCCAGAATGGGACGCTTCCATTAAATTCGTATGAAGACCTTCCATAATAATAATGAATAAAAAGGGAGATAGAGGATCTCCTTGCCTTAAGTTGCGCTTAACAGAGAATTCAGATGTGGGGCTTCCATTAACCAAGATAGAAGTCCTAGATGATTCCAAACATGCTTTAATCCAAGACCTCCAGGTGGAACCAAAACCAAGATTATGAAGCATGAAATTAATATATTTCCAACTCACGGAATCAAAGGCCTTTTCGAAGTCAACTTTGAATATAAGCATCTTTTTTTTAAACTAATCAATCATCTCACTGAGCATAAGAGGGCCGTCAAGAATTTGACGACCTGAAATGAAACCAGATTGCTCCTGACTAACAATTTTGTCCACCACTTTGGCCAATCGATTAGCTAAGACTTTGGCAATGAGTTTGTAGTGAATATCGATGAGGGTTATGGGTCGATAATCTTTGACATGAATAGGGTTACTAACCTTTGGGATAAGAGTGATAAAGGAAGAATTAGAACCCATCAGCATCTTCTTCGTATCTAGAAATCTAGTCACAAACTCCATAATGTCGTTTTTTAAAAGCTCCCAATATCGTTTAATGAATCCAAAAGTAAAGCCATCAGGCCCGGGAGCTTTATCGTTGCCACAATCCTAAATAGCGGATTTGATTTCTTCTAACGTAGCATCCTTTTCCAACATATCGTGATCAGAAGGACTAAGATTTGAAGGACATGATATGGAAGGTAAATCGGTCATAGGATCATGTGGTTGGAACTTTGCTTTGAAAAAATCCAGACACGTTTCTTTGACTTGGAGCGGATCAGTGATCCACGTGCCATCAGACATGATACCATGAATAGAATTTGTTATACGTCTTTGATTGACAAGACTATGAAAGAACTTGGAATTTTCGTCACCTTCGATGTCCCACTTAATTCGCGATTTTTGGTGCAAGTCTAAAGCTTCAAGACTGTCAATCTTATCGATCTCGTGGAGAAGCTTGATGCGGGTTTCACGATCCTCTAATGATGCAATGTTAGAGTCGATCTTGGTTTCCAGATTCTTTTAAGCAGCAAGCATATCATCTTTATGAATTCGCTCACTATTTTTGGTACCTCCAAGCCAAACTTTAATTTTAGCTTTGAGAGCTTTAAGCTTTTCGTGAGATGAAAGTTTTGGTTAAAGGAATTCCATTCGGAAGAAATAAGATCATCAAATCCATCACGATTGAACCATGAGTGATAAAGTATAAAAGGAGTCGGACCATAATCAGATTTTTTACAATGGAAGAGAGTAGGAGTCGGACCATAACCATAATTAGCTTATCTTTTACAACGAGTTCCACATACATTTAAGGAGTACGTTGTATTATTTATTTATTCACTACAAATAAAGGGGTATGGACTTATAAGCTCAATTAGCCTAACTAAGCTTAATCAGTTTACTTAGCAAGTTTTGTTAATAAAGTACTAAGCTCCAAAATGCATTAGCAACTTTTTATGATAAAAGCACGTAAAAGTTTTGACTTTTTATGCAATGAAAACTGAAACATTCAATTCCATGATTCCATAAAATCATCCCATGCAACAGTGACTCTAATTTCTAGTTAACATTTACAAACAAGAAATATATTAGGGCCCGTTTGGTTTATAGATGGGTTTATGATTTGAATTTAGATTTGAATTTCTGTTTGAGTTAATGTATTTAAAATTTAGTGTATTTTTGAAATTAAAAAAGGTAAGACAAAATAATATAAAAAATAATAAAATAATATATTAAAAGTTAATAACATATGTAAAAGTATTATTTAATAATATAATCATACAAAGATATTGATAAAAAATAGTAGGGCCTATTATATTGTCAAAAGGTGGCTAAAGATGGCTATAGGCTTGGAATTTACGGATGCCCATATATTGATGACTCGCATCCAAAAGCAAACAGTAAATTATCAAACAAACATTGGATTCTACCTTGAAATCTTAACCTTGCCTCAAAACCAACAAACCAAATGCACCCTTAATGTGGTTTTGTAGGCCAAATAGTTGCATTATTTCATGAAATCATATCTGTGTTTTGGCTTTTGTATTGAATAAAAAATATTATCTACTCTATTGAATTACATTTAATGATTTCCTGAAAGCGTGGATGAATTGTTTTTGAAATGAAGAACCATTTATTTGTTGGTGGTTGGGTGTCTCAGATCAGGGTTAAGACAATCAATAGCCTAGCTAATTACCAAGATGGTTACCGGATATCACTTGAAGTCGTGTAATCACTTTCCAAAGAAGATTATTCGACCATATGTCTGGGTATCATGAATACCTCCTTGGGATAAAACCAAGTGTTAATCTTGTTTTAGGCACAAATCAAGAACACTGCGTTTCTATGTATTTATGTTTTCTGTTTGTTTTTTCATGTCCCTCACATGCAGTTTGTGATCTCTAATTTATAGGAGAATACTCAAAACAGTCAAAGTAATTATGAGAGATTATAGGAGACATGCAATTTGTGATCTCCAATTTATAGGAGAATACTCAAAACAGTCAAAGTAATTATGAGAGATTATAGGAGATATAATGTCATCCATAATTAGCCTCCTTGATTAATCCTGGTCATTAAATGTGATTGTAACTTACCATAAGAAAGGGTCAAATCAGTTACAAGTCCTGAACCTTTAGCTAGCCCGCTAAGGAGCATACCCGCTGAAGGTTCAAACTGAAGAGACTCACTGATGAGTTAACCCGCTGAGGATACTTCCTCTGATGGATTACTCCCTGATGGTATCCTTCAGCTTACTCCTTAGAAAATTACACGTTCAAATATTCTAGAATCAAGGTATTTTAAGAATTAAACCCTCCAACCCATTTGAATACTTGAAGATAAAATACACATAAATTTTCAAACACACAAGAAACTCCTGACACTATACAAGCCATGTGTACATATATAATTCATAAATTTTGTAAGATCCAAAGTCCATGCTCCCTGAAGCGGCAAAACTTCAACATTTACATAGGTGGTTCCTCTTCATTCATGCTCCTGCTAAGCACTTTTTTAAAGAAATTAACCATTGAGAAATAAAGACTTCATCCTCCTTTATTAGCAGGTTCCAAGCACATCCTTGGGATGATATGTAAATACATGTGCTTTAGTCAACTAAACGTCCAGCTTTCCACATTGAACTCAGCTACCAAGTTTCCTTAGCACAGAGTTGGGTGTCCTAGCATTCAGCGACTTAGTTAGACTTTAATCCCATCCCTTCAGCAGACTTTATGACCAAGTCTCTAGCCAGTCCCTTTGTCAAGTGACCAACTAAGTTTTGTTGAGACCTCGCAAACTCTATTGATACCACCCCATTCGTGATAAGTTCACAAATCATGCGATGCCTGACACCTAAGTGTCTAGATTTCCCATTACACATCTAGCTATAAGCCTTTGCCAATGTAGCAGCACTATCACAGCGGATAGAAATAGGTGCCATAGGTTTGGACCACAATGGAATCTCAATGAGCAAGTTTTTCAACCATTCAGCTTCCTTACCAGCAGCTGCTAAAGCCATAAATTCATATTCCATTGTTGAACCAGTAATGCAAGTTTTCTTCTTGGAAGCCCAAGAAACTGCACCACCACCAAGCAGGAATACCCGGCCACTTGTAGACGAATTGTCTTCAGTGTTGCTGATCCAGATTGCATCAGTGTATCCTTCTAACACTGAAGGATAACCAACATAAATCAATCTATAGTCTATGGATTTCTTCAAGTACTTCAGTACCCACTGAATTGCTTGCCAGTGTTGAGTACCAGGATTACTAGTATACCTGCTCGGTTTACCCACAGCAAATGCAATGTCAGGCGTTGTATAAGTCATGGCATACATTAAGCAGCCAGTCACCCTATAATACGCAAGTTGAGATACAACCTGACCATTATTGGGCATCAACTTCTCACTTGTATCCATAGGAGTACTAATTGGAGTGCATTCAAAGTAATTGAATTTCTTTCGTACCTTCTCAATATAATGAGATAGAGAAATTGCTATTCCATTACTTTCATGTTTAATCCTTATACCCAGGATAACATCATCCTTCCCCATGTCCTTCATAGAGAACCTTGATGACAAAAATTCCTTTGTCAGGTCAACCTGAACTTGGTCAATGCCAAAGATCAGCATGTCATCAACATATAGGCAAATGATGACTCATTTACCAGTTTCATCAAATTTGCTATATACACATTTGTCAGCCTGGTTAAGTAAATAACCATTAAATAAAACCATTTCATCAAACTTTTGATGCCATTGCTTAGGTTCGTGTTTCAGTCCATAAAGAGACTTAATCAATTTACACACCTTATTTTTATTGCCAGGTATGATGAAGCCCTAAGGTTGGTTCATATAAACCTCATCTTCCAGTTTCTCATTCAAGCATCCATCTGATGAATAATCAGATTGTGAATTGATGTCATAGAAATCAATAGTCTTATGGTACTGATATGTGCCACTAGAGCATAAGTATCAAAGTAGTCAATCTATGACTTTTGTTTATAACCCTGAATGACCAGCCTTGCCTTAAACTTTTCAATAGTTCCATATACCTTTAATTTTCTTTTGAAGATCCATTTGCAACCAAGAGGTTTGCAACCTGAAGGTAGATCAGTCAACACCCAAGTGTTGTTGCCCATGATAGAATTCATCTCATCATTAATTATTTCTTTTCAGAAAGCAATATCCTGAGAGCTCATTGCTTCATCAAATGTTTTGGGATCATCCTCAACATTAAAGCAATAAGAGTGTTGGTCAGAGACCTCATCCCTTGTTCCTTCAATTAAGTATAATTGAAATTTAGGTCCAAAGTTATTTAGAGTCCTATTCCTTTTGCTTTTTCTAAGCTCGGGTTCAGGTTGTTAAACAACCTCTTTAGTGACCTCTTCAGGGACCACTAAACCACCAAAGTCTTCAGTTCTGTTTACTAAGGACCTTTGACTTGGTCTAGGGACTAAAGAGAATCTGTTCTCATCAAAGATAACATCCCTTAATTCAATTATGGAGTTAATTTAAACTGAGTCATTAGGTTCAATAACATAGAACCTAAAAGCCTTAGAATGCTCACCATATCCAACAAAGATGCATTCAATGCCTATTTCACCCAAAGTTTTCAGCTTTGGATCAAGGAGTCTTATAACTGCCCTACAACCCTAAACCTTGAGGTAGTTCAGATTTGGTTTCCTTTTAGTCCAAAGTTCATAAGGGGTAATCATGTTCCTTTTATTAGGAACCCTATTTAATAAATAGCTTGTTGTCAACATAGCTTCACCCCAGAACCCTTGAGTCGGTCCTGAATAAGACAACATGGAATTGACCATTTCTTTCAATACTGTGTTTTTCTTTTCAGATATACCATTATGTTATGAAGTATAGGGGGCAGTCGTTTCATGGATAATACCAACATACTGAAAATACAGAGTATCCATGTACTCGCCTCCCCTATCAGTCCTGAATCTTTTTATCAAGGACCCTTGTTGTAATTCAACTTCAGTTTTGAATACTTTGAATTTATCTAATGCTTCATCCTTAGTATGTAATAAATAAACATTACAAAATCTTGAAGCATCATCAATAAATGTCACAAAGTACTTTTTATTCCCCAATGAGGGAGTAGCATGTAAATCAGATCATTGTGGATCAGCTCCAAAACTTCAGTTTCACGTTTTACATTATGAAATGGTTTCTTAGTTATTTTAGTCAGCATGCTAGTCTTACACTTTTCAGTGTCCATGTCAAAAGCTGGGATTAACCCATCCTTTGACATATCTTGCATCCTCTTAAAGTGGACATTGCCTAGTCTAGCATGCCATAAGATTGAATCATTTAGTTTAGAGGTTGACCTGAAGGCTAAACCAATATTATCATTGACAATATTAAGCTTGAACATATGAATACTTAAATAACCAAAACCAATAAACACACCATGTTTTGATAAAACAAATTTATTAGATTCAATCACTTGTTTATAACCATAATTGTTCAAATTACTACTTGAAACCAAATTCTTCCTTATATTAGGAACATGCAAAACATTAAACAACGAAATAATCTTTCCAGAACTAAACTTAAGATCTACACAACCACGTCCATGCACCAGGGCTGTTGACTCATTTCCTATGTGAAGAATAAATCTATCATTCAACGACTCATAGGTCTTGAACCAGCATCTATCTTTGCACACATGAACTGTTACTCTTGAGTCAACCCACAACGCAACAACATCATCCTGCACAAAGTAAGCTTCAGATACATATGTAACATAATAAAAGTAGAGAGATTTATTAAACATATTCTGACCTTTCAATGAGTTGGAAGAACCATCCTCTGAACCCTTTGTGCCTGAACCATTGGCTTTGTTGCGAACGTTAACACCTTTGCAATCCATTTTAATGTGACCAATTTTGCCACATTTCTAACAAGTAGGTTTAGCCTTCTTGTTAGGATCAGCCTTTGTGTTATCATGATGTTTACGTTTACCTTTGTTGTCATTATACCTGGAGGAGTTGTTATGCTCCACCATATTGACAACTGAAGGACCATCAACATTGTTGCTCTTTGGCTTGTCACTATCCTGCACCCTGAGGGACTCCTCAATGCGTAGATGACTGCCTAACTCAACAAGAGTTAACTCATCCTTCAAATGTTTCAAGGTGTGCTTGAAATCTTTCTAAGAAAGAGGGAGTTTATCAATGATACAAGAGACTTGAATAGCCTCATCTGTGTTCATTTTATGTTGTGTAAATCTTCCAAGTATACCAAGAAGTTTATTGTATTGCTCCATAACTGGTCTTAAATCAGTCATTTTGTAATTTATGAAATTACTAACAAGGAACTTCTTACTTGATGCATCCTTGGCCATATATTTAGCCTCCAAGGAATCCTATAGTACTTTGGAAGATTCAACATTTTGGTAAATATCAAACAAGGAATCAGACATACCATTGAGGATTAAACCTTTGCAAACATAGTAATCATTGTCCCACTTGGCCCTCTTCCTGATTTGTTCCACGGTTGCGTCATCACCACCATCTTCAGGAATAAGAGTAGTCAACATATACACCACATCCATGCTAGAAAGCAAGAAGTGCATCTTCTTCTGCCATCTTCTAAAATCCACCCCTTTAAACTTGTCAAGCTTGGCAAAGTTTGAAGCCATGTGTTTTATAGCAGTAGCCATTGATTATCACAAAATAATCTTCTTTGATTGTTGATTGTTGGTTGTTGGGTATCCCAGATCAGGGTTAAGACAATCAATAGCCTAGCTAATTACCAAGATGGTTACCAGATATCACTTGAAGTCATGTAATCACTTTCCAAAGAAGATTATTCAACTCTTTGCCTGGTATCACGAATACCTCTTTGGGATAAAACCAAGTGTTGTTCTTGTTTTAGGTACAAATCAAGAACACTGCGTTTCTATGTGTTTATGTTTTCTATTTGTTTTTCACGTCCATCACATGTAGTTTGTGATATTTAATTTATTGGAGAATACTCAAAACCCTAGTCAAAGTAATTATGAGAGATTATAGGAGATATAATCTCATCCATAATTAGCCTCTTTGATTTTAGGAATTAGTGGTTACATGACCATAATAATCGTGGTCATTAAATGTGATTGTAACTTACCATAAGAAGCGGTTAAATCAGTTACAAGTCATTGAATTCATCATTCCAATAAGTAATTCATTCAGTGTCCTGAACCTTTAGCCAGCCCGCTGAGGAGCATACCCGCTGAAGGTTCAAACTGAAAAGACCCACTAATGAGTTAACCCGCTGAGGATACTTTCTCTGATGGATTACTCCCTGATGGTATCCTTTATCTTACTCCTTAGGTAGTACCAAGCTGAAGCCATCAGACTGATGAATATCATTCAGTTCAGAGTTACACTCAGCTTCGCTAAAGAGTAACTTACTGAACATCATCAGCGACATGAATTCCCTTTTACACTATCAGAGTCAGGGTGTTCAGTGACCTATGGGAGTACACTCCGTACCTCCAGTCCCATTACCCGGTGTGAACTGAACCCTACAATTGAACTAAATTTCCAAAATTATTTTGCTCAACCAGTTTCATTTGCACCTAAATCACATCTAAAACCAACATAGAATTTTGGCCTTATGGGGCTCCTTGGAGAATATACATTGCTTTTGGAATCTTCACTAATCCATGTGAATGCTCTTCAATTGAATGTTTGTGAGTTCAAGTTACGTTACGGGCATATGTGATAGATTTGTAGTATATATTACAAATTAAATAGCTAGTTTAGCTTCTTCTTTTAAATGAAAACTATATACATATTAAAAAATACATTGGTGATAATATATAAAAATATACAAAGTAATGAAATATCTCAGGTGATATTAAAGGTTAAAAAGTATACTTGTTTATACTTGTTGTTTATGAAATATCACAAGTGATATTAGACATTAACTATGTTTATGAAATATCACAAGTAATATTAGACATGTTATATAATAAAGCTTAACTAATAAGCATTGTAAACTATCACCAAATAAAGAAAAACAAGCATGTTGTTACTTTTAATATCACTATTATACACTATTTTAATACTTATAAATGGCATCACTTCTTATTAACACACTGTTAGAAGTGACACCAACATCCCCGACAAACTTGTTGCTGGTTTTCTTAAGCTTCTAGCTTTAATCATGGGTAATTTTTGTTGGTTGTTGGGTGTCCCAAATCAGGGTTAAGACAATCAATAGCCTAGCTAATTACCAAGATCGTTACCGGATATCACTTTAAGTCGTGTAATCACTTTCCAAAGAAGATTATTTGACCCTATGCCTGGGTATCACGAATACGTCCTTGGGATAAAACCAAGTGTTGTTCTTGTTTTAGGCACAAATCAAGAACATTGTGTTTCTATGTCTTTATGTTTTATGTTTGTTTTTCACGTCCCTCACGTGCAGTTTGTGATCTCAAAATGATAGGAGAATACTCAAAACCCTAGTCAAAGTAATTATGAGAGATTATAGGAGATATAATCTCATCCATAATTAGCTTCCTTGATTTCAGGAATCACTGGTTACATGACCATAATAAATCGTGGTCATTAAATGTGATTGTAACTTACCATAAGAAACAGTCAAATCAGTTACAAGTCATTGAATTCATTCCAATGAGTAATTCATTCAGTGTCCTGAACCTTAAGCCAACCCGCTGAGAAGCATACCCGCTGAAGGTTCAAACTGAAGAGACCCACTAATGAGTTAGCCCGCTAAGGATACTTCCTCTAATGGATTACTCCTTGATGGTATCCTTTAGCTTACTCGTCAGGGAGTACCAAGCTGAAGCCATCAGACTGATGAATATCATTCAGTCTGGAGTTAACCTCAGCCTCGCTGAAGAGTAACTCACTAAACATGATCAACAACATGAATTTACTTTTACCACTATCAGAGTCAGGGTGTTCAGTGACCTATGAGAGTACACTTCATACCTCCAGTCCCATTACTCAGTGTGATCTAAACCCTACAATTGAACTAAATTTCCAACAATTTTTTGTTGAATAATAGTATTTGCAGTCACTCAAACAAGATGCTCGACTGAAAGGGGCTAACACCAGTAACACTGGGAGAAAAAGCAGGTGAATTTTCCAAAGCAACCGCGAAGGCATAAATGGCATCATTCAATGTTAATTTAAACAACGAATCAGCATAATGAAAGATAACATTTCACTGTTATTCACGAGTTCATTTCCTCCATAAGATCAAGTACTTGTATTATTGTTTTGCTTGTGGTATGTTAATGTTTCAGTTTCAAATTCAAATTATTTTATTTTCATGTACTAAACCTGGAAAGTCTATTGACAATTTGTGAATGTTTAATAATAAAAAAGTCAATAGCCTATCAGACCTCCATCCATTAAAGATAAGACACAAACACTATACACATCCACATCCACATCTATCTATACAAAGACTTCATAAAACAATTAATTTGTCAAAATATCTCATGACATAAATGTTGATTTATAAAAGAGCTTAATAGATTCTAGTCACATACATTATCAAAAGAGGCAAGATTAATCACATATTCATTATCAAAAGAGCATAAGATTAATTAAACTGATTGGGATTGTCATTCTCTACCAAGATACACATTTGTAATACGTCGAAGAACTAGTCGTTGATGACATCAGTTGATACTAGTACTGGCATTAACCGGTCCGCTTCTTTTTAACAATACCTCGACATGATTTCCAAAACACCAAAAGGGCACATTCAATGGTTAAAATAATTCATTGGAACAAAAGTCAACTTCCTCTCGAAGCTAAAATTTGATTATTAGTCAAATTTTTATAACATAGTAACGCATACACAACAATAAATCAGTCAACCATGACAACCTAATTTACAGCCACTGATATGATACACGAGAGTATAGGACAGTCTTTGAAGAATCCACCTTACATTTCTTGGTGCCTTTTATTAGTATAGTGTTACATGATGGATCATTTGAACACAAAAATCATTTATAGGTTGTTGAATGAAATCTGACTCGTCTTCATCCAAAGAGGAAAGTTGTAAACCCTGTAATTTGAACAAAAACAGTTAAGCTACCGAATAAAGCGATTATCATTTCTAGAAGGTAGGAAATTGACACTTATTCGGATTGAGATTTATCTCTAACGAGTTAACCGGGTAAAATCAACAAGATTAACAACTAAGACAATAGAATGTAAGTTGCGAGTGTAATATTAATACATTGCATATTCAGAACTTTGCCACAAAGATCAAATCTCGGCATGTGCCATTAACTTGTCCATCATGAAGCTAACCTTTTTTGACTCGATTGCATGTCAAAGTGACAATATTAATATAGTAGTCCTAGAAACAGAGGTTCAAAAATGTAGACTATATTTTGATACAAAAATAAAATAGAAAACATTTTATAAATAACTGTGATAAATGGCACCATTGAGACTTGTTGTTGCTTAGAATTGTTGTATGCTAATGGCCTTATTTTTGTGGAGATGAACGGTGTTATTAATCATTACATGTGACATCACAATGTGAGTACGTGATAATGTCTTTGGCTGTTTGATCTAATTTTTGCATGTAAATTGATCATAGTAGTGAGACAAAGGAACCTCTGTTAAATTTGAACTTACATTTATGAAACGTGCACTTTTAATCATTGTGTTTGGCAGCAATCATTTCTCAGAAGGGTGTGCATTGATGCGTGTTGGTACATAGTAGAACAACCTCTTCCTGAAAAATATCGATAAAGCATCAAATTATGTGACCGTCGATGTTTGGTTCTGTTTAGGTCTATTTACTAGGTACATACTAAACATGAACCGACTGTGAGAGTTATTACTCCGAATTATAAAAGGTGGAGTTGTCAAACAGTTTTTGCAGAGCAACTACTTTCCATAGTGATGCCATTTATAAGTATTGTGAAAAGCAAAAACAAGAGCACAAGACTTGTGACTTTCATTCCACTGATCAGTGTGATTAACCTAAGTCCAATACGACCACACTAGCAAGCCAATCGCGTACATTCAGTGATAATCACTCTTAAAGCTTATAAATATGCACATCTAGTGTTGTTATGCATCTTCCACCTTTCATATCCTAGAACTACATGAGCTATAATCGTTGCTAATAAAATATAATCTAAGACATTTTCGCTAGTTTGACTCTTGTAACAATCATCACCAAACGCTAACAAAATACTAAATCACTTTAATAAATGGTTTCATCATTAAAGAAACTACTAATAAAAACTAAACCACAACGAACTACTAAATTCATATCACTACAAATTCTAACAACTGATACATCTATTATCGCACGTCAATCATTTATCATCAACATTAGTGTCATCATCAAACTAATTATATAACAGAAAATTCACATTACTTCAAATTGACAACAAACTACATCACCAGATACGTCATTAAATCACACAAAAGTTATTCATTACGAACAACGAGCAAATTAACATCAACGTCATACCGCTAATCAAATTCAAAACTACTTTAACATATTCTAGACTAATTGTAACCTTAATAATAACAGAAATAACTGCAATAAACTAAAATCAATCACAAACTAAAACAAGAAATGCATCATAACATCACAAATCAACTAATTGAAATGATTAAATTAAATCTAGTTGAATTATATAGATTGTAAAAATATGTTTACAGTTATAGAAAATGAATTACGTAGTAGTGCGCGGTGGCGGTGGCGGTCCACGACGACCGTGACAACGGTGGTCCACGAAGGCGGCGGCAATACTCGACGACAGTTGTGGTGCCTGATTTTGGTAGTGATATGTAGGTTGAAGTGTTTAAAAATGAGGTTAGTTCCTATGATGATGATCGTGAAGTAATCAGAATGATGATAGTGAATCAACTTTTAAGGAAAAGGTTGGGAAGAAAATATAGACCAACTGTGTGTAAAAATAGGCAATTGGGAAAATTAGAAAAAACAAAACTTTATGTTGTTGGTGGAAACTAAGTTTAATCAAATTAAATTTTAAATTAATCTTCACCGTTCAATCAAACCTAAACAAATGATGAGGTGAGTGAGGAGTTAAGTACGTAGGATGTGAGTGTATCTCAGATCTCAGTCTGTTACATAGGCAGTAAAGCATACATAACAAGACAAAACTACTCTTATCAAATGAAAGGACTACATAACACTCGCTTACATTTGACTCATAAAGACACCAAACACAGGCTATTTTCTACTACACCCACAAAGATTAATGTCCATCATATCATAGAATACTAATTCTTGTTTCGTTAAACTTTCGATATCATAAGTATCATAAATGTTATAATTTTCGTCCTCATAAGTATGTCTTGTTCATCGTTAACACAAACAAATAGAAATATGAATTGTAACAAGTATAAACAAAATAAGTAGCAGGCCAAGTTTTGTCTTTACTGCCATCACATCATCTTTAACACAAACATCATTAAAATCAGCATATCTTATAACATGTCATAACATCTTATATTAAGAGCAGCTCCAATGGGTCAAATGATGAAAAGCTTTTTACTTTTTTAAAAAGCTTTTTGAGTAGTTTTATTGCATTGTATGAAAGACTTTTTAAAAAGATTTTTACAAAGACTTGGTAAACCTCATGTCTTTGTAAAAAGTTTTAGTGATTAAATCTTGTATGCATTGAATGCATTAAATGCATCAAGTCTTTGAAGACTTGATGCATTGGAGATGGTCTAAGGTCCACTAGTTTCTTTTCTAGAACCAACTAACTTTCATTTACAAAAAATAAATTTTCAAATTACATAGACTAAACATTTTCTTGCTTTCTAATTTTACAAATAATTACATTATAAATTATAAATAATAACAAAATGATTATCACTTTAGTCGAGAATGATAAAGAATATTGACGGTTTGAAAGCAATTAAGTTAAACTCCTAGGTCAAGAAGCCATTAGTAGATAGTAGGTCTAGAAAGACAAAGATTCGTCAACGTTTATTGTCTATGATACCCGAGAAATATTACAATAATAACGAAAACTGTACAAATGACATACTCACTTCCCAGGCCAATCAACATTAAATGCTTTCCGAGGCATGAGAAACACCCCATCACCTACAATGAAAAAAGTATTTTAAAGACGGAAAAAGATCCTTTAAAGTTGTAGTCAAACACTCAAACATGATTGGTAAAGTTAAGTTTGTTCTCAGTGAAGATAAACAAATGGGCCTTTGAATTTTATTAAAAGAAAAAATGTTTATTCATTTAACTTATTTGTGATTGGTGAACATGATGTATCATATTTGTGATTTGATGGAGTATGTGAGTTTTGACTAGATAGCCAAAGCTCATACGACCATAACAAGCCCAAAAAGCTAAAGCCTACAACATCCTTTTCCTAGAAAACCAATCTCCAGGCAATGACTAACTAAGATTACGACATGCTTTTCTTGGAGAACCAATCTCCAAGCTACAACTGACATCACAGCCTGTCCTCCCAGATCGTTATTGCACTATGGCCACGTGTGAATGCCTCATTGGTATAGAGGTAGTGCGGCGGGCATTTGGCGATGACATATGGACAATACCTCGTACGGAGATTCTCATAACGACAAGAGCCAAGAATATCACAAAATGTGTCATTCTTGTCTCCTTTGTGAGATGAATCCGACGTGGGCCTCCCATGATTGTTGGATCATATCCGAAGATCTCACACAACCGTAAAAATGCATCGTTATAAGTTCACATGCATTTTATGAGAATGACCAAGTTCATCATCTTCATTTTTACACACATTAATCCTAGTTGTATGTGAGCGTTAACCTATCTTTAAATAAACACTTTTATCTTGGCTTCCTCACCACTCAAGAAAGACCTAACATACGCCTAGCCTAATCTCACATTAAACTTATCATGATCCTTTTTTTACTTAGTATGTAGTTTATACATTTTCACACACTATACGTATACCCGTGTAAAGTGACGGTGTATAGCGGCAAATAATTATATATGTGGATTTGTGTTTAGTGTGACCTTTAAATGTATAATAATAAAAGTTTAAGGATTTGATGATTAAATAATATTTAAGTTTTCTTACCATAATTAATTTTTTAAAATTTTAACATTCAATAAAAAGTTACTACAATTAAGTTTTCTTAATTTTTCAATATTCAAAATAAAAGGTTATAAACCCTTTATAAATAGTATAGATATACATTCATCATAGTTTTTTCTCGGATAACATTACCTCTTTAGTTTAGTGTTTTTTCTTTTAAGAAAAAGGGTAAGTTTTCTTTATCTTATTTTTTGTGCTAATCTTTACTATATGCAAGGTGAAAACTCATGCATGACAATGAGATTTTATAGCGGCAGATAGTTGTAGTAATAAAAAAAAGTTTATGGGTTATAAATGAAAAATAATAAAAGTTTGAGGATTTTGGGATTAAATATAATGTTTTGAAACCCAGTTTGGCCCGGCTGGTTGAACCATTTCCGGTCGAAAAACGGATCAATCTAAACCGGTTTTTATATTTTCAAAACTCGGTTTGACCTGGTGGAAGACCAAGTTGACTCGGTGGTTGAACCGGTAACTTAGTGACCCGGTGACTCAACCGGGTCGATTAGAGACCCGATTTCCAAAACACTGATTAATCATCTCTATTACTTTATAAAGCCTTTAGCCAATTTTTAAAATTAGAAGTACTTAAAATTTTAAGTAAAAAAGATTTCCTCTTTGAGAAAAATATAAAACCATTAGAAAATATTCCCCATACACATTTAAAAGACTTTAAAATCTTAAAAAACAGCTCAATTAATTTAATAGGCGAGTAACCACAATGTATTCAATTTTGTAAGAGCACAGGGAGTCGTAGTGCCAAACTTTTGGTGCCAAACTCCAAAAGTGGTGCCACGTCAGCAAAATGGAGTTTGGCACCAGAAATTTTTTTTAATATAATGGGTTGTACGTTTGTGACCATATCGATTATTTTAAAGTTATTAGGTATCGAAGATGTTTCCGCGGGTATTTTTTTTTATCTGAATAAATCAGAACTTTTGTAATATTTTTTTTCCTTCCTACTTTGTGCATACAAATTTAAAAAAAAAAAATAATAATTTAAAAAAAAAAAAAAAAAACTAAAATCGGGCTGGCCCAAAAATGGAAGCCCGTTACTGTAGCAGTTGGCCCGAAGTCAAAACGACTTCGTTTTGCACCGTGAATGTGTATATTTGTAATGTAATTGTAACAAGCATAGTTGCCCGCGCGTTGCTGCGGGGCGGTGTTTCTTTTATCATAGATGTGGGTGTTTTTTAAGCATGATTGCCCGTCCGTTGATGCGGGGCGTTAATTTTTTTTTGTGCGGCTTTATTTTTCCGGTCTCACGTTTAATAGTTTTTTTTTATATGGGCTTATGTGTTGGGCGTCATGTCGTGGGTATTTTTTGATCTTAATAAATCTATATTTTTTTTTCCTATTTTGTGCAGAGCAATTTTTTTATTTTATGCGGGTTTATTTTTTCGGTCTCATGTTTAATAGTTTTTTTTATATGGGCTTATGTGTTGGGCGGGCGTAATGTCGTGGGTATTTTTTTATCTAAATAAATCTATATTTTTTTTTCCTATTTTATGCTGAGCAATTTTTTTTAGCGGGTTTATTTTTTCGGTCTCATGTTTAATAGTTTTTTTTATATGAGCTTATGTGTTGGCCTCATGGCGCGAATAATTTTTGATCTGAATAAATCAATAATTTTGTATAAAAAATTTCTATTTTGTGCCGAGCAAATTTTTTTTTAAGTTGCGTACTTAAAAAAAAAGTCAAATGGGCCGGCCCAAAGTGAGAGCCCAACGGGCTGGTTACTGTAGGTACTGTAGCAAGCATGGTCAAAACGACGTAGTTTTAATCTAAATATACATTTGAAAAGTTCCCGCGCGTTGCTGCGTGCGTTAATTTTTTGCGTGTTGTTGTGGGGCATTAATTTTTTTTATTTTTTTTCGGGTTTAGTTTTTCGGTCTCATGTTTAATAGTTTGTTTTGTTCTTATATTAAATGAAAGTCACGCGTATTTTTTTTTTGGCCCAGACCGATAGAAAGCCGTAAATAGTTAAAAATGAGAGTACGTCCCGTAATTTTTTTTCTTCTTATGGCCAAAGAAGGGGAGGGGGATTATAATTTTTTTTTTTTTGGCTGATGAACAGTAACCGAGCCCAGTTTTTTTCCCGGGTTTATTTTTTCGGTCTCATGTTTAATAGTTTGTTTTGTTCTTATATTAAATGACAGTCACGCGTATTTTTTTTTTTTTGGCCCAGGCAGATAGAAAGCCGTAAATAGTTAAAAATGAAAGTACGTCCCGTAAATTATTTTTCTTATTTTGGCTAAAGAAGCGGAAGGGGATTATAATTTTTTTTTTAATTTTTGGGCCGATGAACAGTACCCGAGCCCAGTGGGCCGGGTACTGTTCATTTTACTGTAGAACTTTGGCCAAAACGACGTAGTATCACTTTTGAATTGTGTATTAGTATAATGCCTGCCACGACCCTATAGACGTGTCTTCACCCACTCCTCCCTCCACTCCTTCTAGATCCCACTATGATGAATGATTTGCCTGTTTCCTCA
>BQNB010053220.1:22925-40119 GCA_026074375.1 Tanacetum coccineum | reverse complement strand
TGATTTGGCTTTGTCCTTTACAGCTTTTCCATTCCGAGTCCAGTTTTGTCGTTTTAGCTTTGTTTTTCGTCCTTTTCTTGGTTATCCTTTTCCTGCACAACACAAGTGTAAAACAAACATATCTTTGGCAGTTTCTGTCTGTTTTTGGTCATTTAAGTCCGTTTTTAATGGAAAAAGGTATGTGTATTCAAGCACATACCAGTAAGTCGGTTAACAATCACCCAAATGGTGTTATATCCTTGCGATGACTTAGGAAGCTTTGTGATAAAATCCATTGTGATGTTATCCCACTTCCATTGGGGTGTCTCGGGTTGTACCAACAAACCCAATGGCCTTTGGTGTTTAGCTTTAACTTTAGCACACGTCAAAAAATTGCTAACATAGGTGGCGATGTCGGCCTTCATATTGGGCCACCAATACAGCTTTTTCATGTCCTGGTACATCTTGTCAGAACCCGGATGGATGGAGTATTTTGATTTGTGGGACTCGTGCATGATCACAGTCCTCAAGTCACCATAACATGGCAACCAACTCCTGCCGTTTAAGCATAAGGTTCCGTCAGCGCGGGGTTCTAACTTTTCCTTCGGTATATCCTTCCTGATCATACCACCTACATTTTCGTTCTTGAAGTTCTCTGGTTTCTTTGCTTCTGTCCGAGCATTCAAGATTTGTTTGGGAAGATCCAAACCAATAGTCATCACCAAGGCTCGGACTCTTAGAGGGAAGGGAGTGGTCGTGCCAAGGCTTGGTGCCAAGCTATGGTGCGAGATTGAGCCATGGCGCACCACTCCATGGTTTGCGCCAAGCTCTGTCGCGCCGTGGCTAACAGCCCACGCGAAAGATTTTTTTTTAAAAAAAAACTAGCTGTTGGGGGAAGGGGTTTTTGAAAAAAATACCCCCCAAAACCGTATTTTTACCCCTTTAAAATCATATAAATACCCCCTTTATATTTTATAACTTCACACACAATTTCTATATATATTCTACATCAATACTTCTCATTTTTCTTTGAATAATCAGTAGTTTGTGTTTTTATGTAATGTTTAAGTTTTATGATATTTAAGTTTTTATGTAATGTTTAAGTTTTTATGTAATGTTTAAGTTTTATGTAATGTTTTATTATTTAATTTAAGTTTTATAAGTTTTTTAATTAAAAAAAATAGTTTGGCACCAGAAATTCTGGTGCCAACCAATGCCGCTGAATTCGGGTGCCATAGCAATTCTGGTGCCAAATTTCATTTTGCTGATGTGGCACCACTTTTTCTCTATGGCACGACCGCTCCCCGGATGGTTTAATTCGCTCTTTCCGGCTCAAAGCATCAGCAACAACATTTGCTTTCCCCAGGTGATAACGAATCTCACAATCGTAATCACTGAGCAACTCTAACCAACGACGTTGCCTCATATTCAACTCCTTTTGGTCAAGTATGTGTTGTAGACTCTTATGATCTGTGAACACCGTACACTTGGTTCCATACAAGTAGTGCCTCCAAATCTTTAGAGCAAACACCACTACACCAAGTTCCAAATCATGGGTAGTATAATTTTTCTCATGAATCTTCAATTGTCGTGATGCATAGGCAATCACCTTCTCGTTTTGCATCAATACCGCACCCAATCCTTTATGTGACGCATCGCAATAAACAATAAAGTTCTCAGCTCCTTGAGGGAGAGCTAAGATGGGTGCGCTACACAACTTATGCTTCAATGTCTGAAAAGCTGCTTCTTGCTTGTCACCCCATTCAAAGGCGACTTTCTTCTGAGTGAGTTTGGTCATTGGCTTAGCGATTTTTGAAAATCCTTCAATGAATCTTCGGTTGTAACCAGCAAGACCTAAAAATTGATGAATCTCCGTTGAAGTCTTAGGAGATGCCCAATCTTTTATGGATTCGATCTTGGCGGGATCCACGTGAATGCCTTGACTATCAATCACGTGGCCGAGAAATTGTACCTTAGGAATCCAAAATTCACATTTAGAGAATTTAGCTTACAACTCCTCCTTCTTGAGTAATACCAGAATTTCCTTAAGATGTTCTTCATGTTCCTTCTTGTTCTTTGAATAAATTAGTATATCGTCGATAAAGACAATAACAAACTTATCCAAGTATGGTTTGCAGACTCGGTTCATGAGGTCCATGAATACTGCAGGTGCATTTGTCAAACCAAATGGCATCACTTGGAACTCGTAATGACCATACCGAGTCCTAAATGCCATCTTCGGAATATCCTCTTCTTGTACTCTAAGCTGATGGTAACCCGGCCGTAAGTCTATCTTCAAATAAACATTGGATCCTAGTAGTTGGTCAAATAAATCATCAATCCTTGGGAGAGGATAACGATTCTTCACCGTTAGTTTATTCAATTCCCGGTAGTCGATGCACATCCGGAATGATCCGTCCTTCTTTTTAAACAAGACCGGAGCTCCCCAAGGTGAGGAACTGGGTCTTATAAAGCCCTTGTTGGATAGCTCTTGCAGTTGCTTCGACAACTCTTTCATTTCGGAAGGAACCAATCGATAAGGTGCTCGTGCTACAGGTGCAGCACCAGGTACCAAATCGATCCAGAATTCCACTTGTCAAGTCGGTGGGAAGACCTGGAAAATATTCAGGAAATACTTTTAGAAAATTTTGAACGATTGGTACGTCCTCAAGTCGCTTCTCCCCTGACTTGTCTTCAATCTCCTTTGTAATAACATGTGCCAAAAAGACGTGATATCCTTTCAACAAATATTTATGAGTTTTGGTGCACGAAATGATGTTTAAACGAGTCCCGTTTCCCCGGCTGCTTCCGTCACCATGGACAATTAGGGTTTCATTTCCCTAGGGAATACGAATGATCTTCTCGGCACAATCAATGACAATATGGTACTTTGCTAACCAATCCATACCAACTATGACGTCGAAATTACCAAGTTCTATGGGCATTAAGTTAATGTTGAAGGGATGATCTAAGAAGTTTAATGTACAACCCTAAATGATAGTGTTTATCCCAATTATTTTCCCGTAGGCTAGTTCAACATCGTAATAATAGTCTAATGTAGTTGGTGTGATATCAATTAGGGAGCTAAATGTAGTAGATACAAAACTCCTATCGGCACCAGTATCAAATAGGATAAAAGCATAGCGGTTGTTTAGAAGGAACGTACCCGTAACGATGTTGGAGTTCGGGTTTGTTCTCGTATTGCCCACCACGTACACTTTCGCTGGGGCATTGCCATTCCCACCTTGATTACTATGGTTTTTATTCTTCAACTTTAGGCAGTCTCTCTTGAAATGCCCCTGAACACCACACTCATAGCAAGTGCCAGCATTCTGAGTTGTTCCGGAGTTCCCACGATTGTTATTATTACCATTGGGACCAGAACTCCTACAATCACGAGCCAAATGGCCCATCTTCTTGCACTTATTACACCTGGGAGTACATGGCCCTTTATGGTGATAGTTGCATTTTGTACACAAGGGAAATGATCCCGTGTACTCCCTCTTTTTACCAGACCCAGCAGTGTAAGCCCTTCCAGTGTTCTGCCTCTTGTTTTGTTGTTGGTGCCCCTGATTGTTTCCAGCATTAAACTCTAACTTTCTCTTCTGCTCAGCTAGTCTTTCAGCAATAGTGAGGACTTTTTTATCCATCTGATCATTAGCAAACTCAATTGCTTTCTCCATCGTCTTGGGTTGATATGACATTACATTTCCCCGAATCATATCAGGAAGTCCACCAACATATTTCTCAACTTCATATAATTCCTCGTGGAACATCCTTCTACACATTAGTGCAAGCTCTTAAAAACACAAAGTGTAACTCGCGACATCAGTACCCTTTACTTTTAGGTTCTAGAGCTCAATTTCCAACTTCTTGATTTCACCCCTTGGGCAGTACTTGGTTGTCATCATCTTCTTTAGTGCCTTTTAGTCCATAGCATAAGCAACATCTTGAGTAACAGTCTTCATGTGGGAGTTTCACCATGTCAGAGCATTTCTAAGGAAAGTGCAAGTAGCAAACTTAACCTGGTTCTCCACAACACAGTTGCTGATATGGAACAATGATTCCATCTTCTCGAACCATTGTAACAACACAACCACTCCTTTAGTACCCTTAAAAGAAATGGGCTTTCAATTTAGAAAATCCTTGTACGTACACTCACGCGGAGTGCGTACAGTTCCTCTAATTCCAGTGTCAGAATTGTGGCTTTCGTCGCCCTGACCATTAGTGTTATTTCGAAGAGTTTCATGATTAGCAAGTGCCGCAGACACTCTTGCTTCGATTAGCTGTTCAATAGCAACAGCTGTCATAGGGGTAGCAGCCACAGCAGCAGCAGCAGCCCTTGCAGCAGCAGTTCTTGCAGTAGCAGAGGATCTCCTTGGTGGCATATTGTTCTAAATCACAACAATATAAAATACATGAGTTTTCATAAACATCACAACATGACATGGGTACAACATATATATAACAAGATTACATCACACAGTGATTATATAACATGACTAGGATCACAACACATAACAAAATTAAGATCGACATAACATAATACAACACATTATTTATAACAAGATCACATCATACAGTGATTATATAACATGACTAGGATCACAACACATAACAGAATTGAGATCGACATGACATAATACAACACATCATATATAATTAGAAAACATACATGATTGTCTTATACAAGAAATGAAAATACAAGCCTTACTGCCATGCTAGCTGGGCATAAAACCCATAATACTTAGTCGGCTAACATAATGATAGCTATGAATACAACATGAGAAGTGTAAACCTAGGCAGAACTACCAGTACCCTCGCGATCATTTGCATGAGTCTGGCCTCTAGCCTGAAATGCCTGAATCTGTCCCAATGCTGCTGATAACTGTCCCTGCAGTGATGAAACATGTGTAATCAATGTCGTCATCAGTGACTCCTGTGAGGCAATACGGAAGTCCCATATCTGTGTATGAGTCCTATATACTTGCAGTTCATAGTGAACTGCCAAACTCAACCCAATGGAATGTGCCCAAGCCTCTCGGGAAACCAGGGCCTCCTGATCCAACAGTCGTGCAATTTTATAGTGAAACTGTCTATCCTCGACCAATCCATCGACTCTCTGAAACAACTGAGTCTGTCTATCCTGAGTATCCTCTATCACAACATAAACATCCTGTGTGTCCTACTCCTGAACCGCAGCAAGCTTGGTCACTCTAGCATTGACCCCCTCAAGGGTCGTCGGTGCTACCTCCTCAACAGCCTCTATCGGGTCTACCTAAACATCTCTAATCCCATAGCTGACCTCCTCGGCTCTCTGACGTCTGGTTTCAACATCTTCAGTGCCGATAAACCCATAGTCTATCCCATGACCTCTAGTAGGTCTAGGAGCAGCAGTCGAACTCTCCCCCACCTCATACCTCAATGTGAGAGAAGTCAGACATAACCTCTTACAAGGTGGTAACTCGGCCTCGGGAATGTCCTCCCTGTGGTCGACTGGTGGTGGTATGAACAGTAAGGCTGGTAGTGCTGATGATGGTAATGGTAATGTTGTGGGTACATGTGATGGTAAATGTAGTGATGATGGTGGAGGTGGTAATGGTGATGATGGATGTGCAGGTGCAGCTAAACACCTAGCAAGGCGTTCCTCTGCAGAGGGTGGTGATAGTGAGATGAGTGGTGATGGTGGTGGTGGTGGTAAGGCAAGAAGTCTCTCGACCTCCTCCTCTAATGAAAAAGGCATAGGTGCCTCGGGTTGGATAGATATCCTAGCAGTGGTACTATATACCAGTGGTGATGGTGGTGTAGCCGCAGACTCATCGGTCTCAACGGCTCTGTCTCCTCAGAAGAGGGGACATGGTCAACAACGGGTGCAACAACAGAGTCGGCCAGAGCCAAATGCTCCTCCTCCTCCTGCTCCGAGTCAGCAACGTAGCCCGGAGATAAGGCTATAGGTGAATCAACAACAGCATAAGGTTGATCCTCAACGGGAACCTCCTCATCAGATGGGGCCAAGTACTCGGGGTACTCTGGTCCTGGCACGTAATCTAGCGAGAGCGGCGCCTGCTCTGGCTCCTTAGGGCCAGGCACGTAGTTCGGTGATACCGGTGCAGCCTCTAGTGAGTCGGGCTCCTGGAATCCAAAGAAGTCCAAAGCCCAAGCTAGTGGGTCTCTATGCGATGATATAGACGTATATGTAACCTCGGATGATGCCAAATCCGATGACATGACTGTATCTGTAACACTCAAAGAGAGTTTACATTAGTACATATATAAGACCAATAATGATATACCTAATATATTATAAACACGTATGAGAACTATGCATCATCTAGTATACTTAACTAATGCAACAAGTAATGTATGAATGAATGTCCCATAAAAATCCCTTTTTTATGATGCAATGTTTGAAAACGGTTATAGTCCAAGTAAAAAACATTTGACCTGGTTCTCTATAACCTTGGCTCTGATACCAATCTGTAACACCCCCAAATTGGGTCACAACAGAATAATAAGTCTGGGAGCGTTAGTTCATAGATCAATAGCACAAGATATGAGAACGATCTCTAAAAGAGTCGTTTGAAATATGATACATTGGATTTATTGAAATTATTTAATACAAAGCACAACGGCTTAAATTGTTCAACATTGAAATAACAAGATTTTAGATCATAACAAATATCCCAAGATGTAATGACTCTAAATCTTTTATGCATGACTCCCCAAAAGAGTATCCCCAATGTATCCTTAGCACCTCGTGCCTCATTGACCTGAGAAAACATGCTTTAAAACGTCAACATAAAGTTGGTGAATTCATAGGTTTATGTAAAATGTAATGTAGGACCGCAAGATTTTCCCCGTGATAATGCAACAGATGCAAACATCACAAAATGTAATTACGTTTCCCTAAGCTCATGACACTGAAGCTCGACATGTATGAATTGCAATATAAATTGCCAACATTGCCCGTGATGATGTTCTAACCCGCAACATCCTAAATCCGACATGGTATACGTCCGTTGTCCGGTAAACCGGCACAGTGAGCGCTACTCACCCGAACGGGGATGTCAATCCCAAATAGATCTATTTATAACATTCGCGCTCACACAAAGTAATTGACAGTTCATGATAATGGGCTCAGAGGGTTATCGCTACTTAGGCAAACACGTAATCATGTAAAAATGTACACTTGCGTCCAATCGTAAAACAATGCATGTTTCTCACCCCAAAAGTTGTAAATCATTGATATAGTAAAACATGGGGCTATGAACTCACCTTAGTAAGTAGTCCTCCATAAATGGTAATATACCCAAGTATGGTAAGTGAATCGCACCGTCAAATACCTAAGTAAATATGTCCAGTCTTAGTCTACAAGTTTAGGTTAATGACTTCACGTATAAACTATAATAATTTGCTAATTTATATATATACTGTTATCACTTGTGTGGTGGTGTATACGTTTATTGTATTCGATTTCCTCGTTTGCTCTTTGGAAGATGTACGACCATATACTTTTAAGTTTACAAGGTGTTTAAGTATTAATAATAAATACACCTATTTATTATTCGCGTGACTTTAGTTATATAAGTATCCGTATTATATCACGACTAGTCCGATACCATAAGTGTTTATTTAAATCACTTAATTATATAAAATACCCTTAGGTTTTCATTATTGGCAAAAACAGTCCTTATAGTTTAAAATAGAATATTTACTGTTTACACCGCTGAGTTTCTATATTGATACGTTTAGTCCTTCTATTTTACAAAAATTACATTTTAGGTTCTTATGAGTTCCAAACAGTCCCTTAAGTTCAAGAATGTCAAAAACAGTATTATTAATACACTAGCAGTATTAACAATATGCTAGCAGTACTAACTCTGCTAGCAGTACTAACTTCTGCTAGCAGTACTAACTCTGCTAGCAGTACTAACTTCTGCTAGCAGTACTAACTCTGCTAGCAGTACTAACTTCTGCTAGCAGTACTAACTTCTTAAGCCTGGCAGTATTAACTTCTAACTTAGCTCGTATCATACAACCCATTAGTGAGTTACAAATTCGTTAGAGTTTGTTTGAGCTCGTGTTGGACACAAGACGCGGCTATGGTCTTGCTAACTTATTTCGACATATCCCAAACAACCCTAGTTCGCATATACTATAGTGTACACATCCTTTATTGAGCAAGACGAGTTGTTAAGTATTATGATACGTGACATGAAAGTGTTTCCGTTTCCAAACGAGTTATCAAACCTCTCGGCTAAATATTTTACGTGTGCATGTCATGTTTAAACATTCATGCTTATACACAAGATCTTTGTTACGTGCCTTATGGCTTTTGGTTCACCACACAAGTCTATATATGTTGTATATTATAAGACGTGGACATGGGTTGTGTCATGCTAGGCACGACCCATGTTTAGCTTGTTAACACATAATAACCGTGCCTTATGACACATGAAGCAAACATGAAACTTTAGTATGAACACAAGCTAATACACTTACAAGGGTCCTAACTTCTTAAAGGGTAGTGTCGTGTGGTGTAGTAATAAACCTAAATGGTATAGCCCAAGTCCTAGCTTAAACCTGAATCCTCCTTGTTTTCAAACCCTTAAACATATAACTCTAGCTTATAGATCACTAGGCTATACCTTAGACCCTTTGTTTGTGAGTTGTGGTGTCGTGTTTGTGCAAGTTGTGTCTCGGCTGTGGTATGACCCGAAAGCAAGGACAAAGATAATTTTTGCTAGAGTGTTGTTAAATGTGTGAGTGTGTAAACACTCTTAGTTGTGAGTCTTCCTATTTATAGAGAAAATATCTCTATACCACTTCCTAAAACCATGTCTCCTTTGCTAGAGAAGTGTAGTAGTTTAAGTACATGCTTAGGTGGTTTTTAGGGTAGTTTAGGCTTGATTAAGTACAAGTATTAATGAATTGGGTGATGTACAAGATTATGCAAGATTTTCTATGTTGGTTTGTGTGGGTGACGATTTGCTAAAGGGAGGGAAACACAAGATACAAATCTTGTGTAAGATTTGTTAAGTACATGTCTTAATTAATCCTAGGTTGTACAAGATTTAGTTAAGATTTGTGTGTAATACACAATGGTCCTTGTGTCGTGTGATACGAAGAGAAAACAAGACAAAGAGTGTATGAGTTTAAGGTTCCCTTAACCTTAAACTAACTAAACATGTATATTTAAACTAGCTATGGTAAACTAGGGGTTAAGGGTACATGTTGTAAGAGCTTGTAAGATTTTGTAAGAGATCCTCCTAAATCCTATGACCCTTGGACGCCAAGGATTATGTTTAGGGTACTAATAATTTGACAATTTCTAGTTATATGGGATAATGGTGTACTTAAGGTGGTTAATAACCATAGTATACAAGGTTTGTCTCATGCTATTGTTATCACATATCATGCCCGGCCCTTGTAGGCTTAGTGACACAAAAACTGTATAATTTTTGTATTTAGGGCGTAAAAGTGGGTATTGGTTTGAGTATAGATAGGTATAGGTACTTCCGGGTATACCTAAATATATTTTTATTGCGAAACGTAAACGTTTTACGTAGCCAATAAAAATAAAATGTGAAAACTTATAAATTATACTCCAAATAATTATATGACACTTGTTTGACGTAAACTTTTATTTGTTTGATATATGTTTACGTTGAATAATGGTTTTTAGTTTACGCGATTTAACTATATGATTATAATTAAGAGCGAACGCGTAAAACTCTAAAAATGAATAGTGGTACTAATTGTGTAGGGAAATGATCTGAAAATGTGAAATGTTACAGTGCGGGTTATGTAACATATAATTCCACAAAAGTATGCTTGAAAAAAAATAAAATTTGAGCATAATTTAAGCCTTTTATTATGAAAAATAGGACAAGTAAACATTCTAATTCCATCCCCCTACTAGAATTATACAATGTCCTCGTTGTATAGACAAAACATTGAATACGAGAATTTAAAAAAAATTAGAATGAGAAACTCTCTTGATATTTGCTCGGTAGAATCTCCAAATTGCGTTTATGAGCAATAATTCGTGTTGAACAGCCGCCTTGAAGTTTCAAGACTCCAACACTTCAAAATCTTTCATATTTGAAAATTCTCCACCAATATTTGTCGATATTTCTTTCACGAGGTCCTGTGTAAATTCTCTGAAAACAAATGCAATTTTATCTTCGTGTATTTGTTTGGTTAGACTCGAAATAAATAACTAAAACTGAACAGGAAGTCGATACGTCGTATCCATTCCCCAGGATACGCCGTATTAATTCCTGTACACGCTGTATTCATTTAATGAATACGTCCAGATAGTCGATAAGCCGTATGCATGGGGTTTGGATACGCCGTATAGACAGTCTGGGAAGACAGACTCGATAAAAATTGAAAATACCTTCCGGGTTGTCTCCTTGTATATGCGGGTGTTCTCGTATGCTCCATCTCTTAATTCCATTAATTCATTAAGTTCCATGAAACGGTTTTTTGCCACAGTTGTGAGATCCATATTACATTATTTTAGTGCCCAGTATTATAACACCCTGTGTTTTCAAGTCATTGACGATGTCGATAAATGTACTATTTATTTTTAGTGTTGTACGCGTTTGCTTGTGATTTCATAAATTAAGTTTAAATCGCGTAAACTAAAAATTTGCGTTCAATGTAAACGGGCATCAAACAATTAAATGTTTACATCAAGCAAGGGTTATATAATTATTTTGAGAATAATTATTAACTTTGTTCATATTATTTTTATCGGATACGTAAAGTATATACGTTTCGCGATAAATTGCGTTTAGGCACTCCCGGAACCACAAAAACTTTTCTACGCTTCAACAAATACCCACTTTTATACCCAATACACAAAATTACATAAATATATCTTGTATATCTTTGTAATTTCCGAAAATCTTGTATCATATACAAGATTATACATGAAAAATGAGATAAGATTTCAACTTGGTCAACTTCACAACATACCTCATTATGGCAACACCATTCCTACCATCCCTACCATGCCTTGACCATGACTAAGACTTGGCCATCCCTAGGACTTGCCTTATGTTCCCTTGACCAATTATACATCTTATATACATACACATAGCTAGCAAGTAACTCTTATACACTTTACACTTAGAGAAAAATTCACAAAACCTCCCTTTTCCTTCCTTATATGCTACGGCATACAATCACCACCCAACCAAACCCATACAAATTTTTCTACAATCCATACACTTCTATATACACATATTCTAAGATGTACTAAGGCATTTGCAAGCATTGGTTAACCATATTCAAGTAATAATCAAGAAAAAGGAAGCTAGGGTTTAGTGAAGGAAAGCAAGGGTTTATTAAGTGCAAGCTTGGTTTTTGTGGCTAAACAAGGGTTTAGTACTTATACATCATCATAATCATTCTTCATAAGGTCCATTTAAACTCTTTATGTTGCTATAACTTTCATTATTATGCATATGATATTTCTATTTAGCTTAAATCACCATTTAGGTTTTATTCATGAAAATGAAGTTTATATTTGAAATGATCATTTTACACACTTATATATATATTGTGTGATTACTTACATCATGTTAAAAAGGATGAGAAAATGTTGTATCATATGGTTTTGGTGTAAACATGATTATGGATTAATTAGGGTTTTCATAACTTCATAATATGTTTCAACTTAAAGAAATACATAAGACATGTTAATATTGATTATGGACTTTTAATCATGTTAATAGAACACTAAAATAAGGTCATATGGAAAGAAATACACTTGTACCCATTTGGTTATGTATAAAAATGATTATTGACAAAACTAGTAAATTAAACGCGACTTTCTTCTGAGCGAGTTTGGTCATTGGCTTAGCGATTTTTGAAAATCCTTTAATGAATCTTCTGTAGTAACCGGCAAGACCTAAAAATTGATGAATCTTTGTTGGAGTCTTAGGAGATGCCCAATCTTTTATGGATTCGATCTTGGCGGGATCTACGTGAATGCCTTGACTATCAATCACATGGCCAAGAAATTATACCTTAGGAATCCGAAATTTCACATGAAGGAAGAATTAGCATACAACTCCTACTTCTTAAGAAATTCCATAATTGCCTTAAGATGTTCTTCATGTTCTTTCTTGTTCTTTGAATAAATTAGTATATCGTCGATAAAGACAATTACAAACTTATCCAAGTATGGTTTGCACACTCCGTTCATGAGGTCCATAAATACTGCAGGTGCATTTGTCAAACCAAATGGCATTACTTGGAACTCGTAATGACCATACCAAGTCCTAAATTCCGTCTTTGGAATATCCTCTTCTCATACTCTAAGTTGATGATAACCCGATCGCAAGTCTATCTTTGAATAGACACTGGATCCTTGTAGTTGATCAAACAAATCATCAATCCTTGGGAGAGGATAAGGATTCTTCACCATTAGCTTATTTAATTCCCGGTAGTCAATAAACATCCAGAATGATCCGTCCTTCTTTTTGACAAACAAGACCGGAGCTCCCCAAGGTGAGGAACTGGGTCTTATAAAGCCCTTGTCGGATAATTCTTGCAGTTGTTCCGACAACTCTTTCATTTCGAAATGAGCTAATCGATAGGGTGCTCGTGCTACAGGTGCAACACCAGGCATCAAATCGATTTGGAATTCCACTTGTCGAGTCGGTAGAAGACCCGACAATTCTTCAGGAAAATCTCGAACGATTGGTACGTCTTCAAGTCGCTTCTCCCCCGACTTTTCTTTAGTCTCCTTCATAGTAACATGTGCCAAAAAGATGTTATGTCCTTTCAACAAATATTTATGAGTTTTGGAGCATGAAATGATGTTTAAACGAGTCCTGTTTCCCTGATTACTTCCTTCACCATGAACAATTATGGTTTCATTTCCCCAGGGAATTCGAAAGATCTTCTCGGCATAATCAATGAGAGCGTAGTACTTTGACAACCAGTCCATACCGATTATGACTTCGAAGCTACCAAGTTCTATGGGCATTAAGTTGATGTTGAATGGATGGTCTAAGAAGTTTAATGTACAAACCCGGATGATAGTGTTTATCCCAATTATTTTCCCGTTGGCTAGTTCAACATCATAATAATGGTCTAATGTAGTTGGTGTGATATCAATTAGGGAACTAAATGTAGTAGATACAAAACTTCTATCGGCACCAGTATCAAATAAGATAGAAGCATAGCGGTCGTTTAGAAGGAACGTACCCGTAACGACATTGGAGTCCGGGTTTGTTCCCGCATTACCCACCACATAAACCTTGGTTGGTGCATTGCCATTCCCACGTTGATTACCACGATTTCCATTCTTCAGCTTCAAGCAGTCTTTCTTGAAGTACCCCTGAACACCACACTCATAGCAAGTGACAGCATTCTGAGTTGTCCCGAAGTTTCCATGATTGTTATTATTACCATTGGGACCAGAACTCCTACAGTCACGAGCCAGGTGACCGATCTTCTTGCACTTATTACACCTGGGAGCACATGGACCTTTGTGGTGATAGTTGCATTTTGTACATAAGGGCAAAGATCCCGTATACTCCCTCTTTTCACCAGGCCCAGTAGTGTAAGCCCTCCCAGTGTTCTGTCTTTTGTTTTGTTGTTGGTGCCCCTGATTGTTTCCAGTATTAAACTTTAACTTCCTCTTCTGCTCAGCTTGCCTTTCAGTAATAGTAAGGACTTTTTGATCCATCTAATCATTGGCAATCTCAATTGCTTTCTCTATCGTCTTGGGTTGATATGACATTACATTTCCCCAAATCATATCAGGAAGTCCACCAACATATTTTTTAACTTCCTCTGATTCCTCGTGGAACATCCTTCCACACATCAGTGCAAGCTCTTGAAAACGCTGAGTGTAACTTGCGACATCAGCACCTTTTACTTTTAGGTTCCAGAGCTCAATTTCTAACTTCTTGATTTCACCCCTTGGGCAGTATTTGACTATCATCATCTTTTTTAGTGCCTTCCAATCCATAGCATAAGCAACATCTTGAGTGACAGTCTTTATGTGGGAGTTCCACCATGTTAAAGCATTTCTAAGGAAAGTGCATGTAGCAAACTTAACTTGGTTCTCCACAGCACAGTTGGTGATATGGAACACTGATTCCATCTTCTCAAACCATTGTGACAGCATAACCACTCCTTTAGTACCCTTAAAAGTAAGGGGCTTGTAATTCAGAAAATCCTTGTACGTACACTCAAGGGGAGTGCGTACAGTCCCTCTAATTCCAGTGTCAGAATTGTGGCTTCCGTCGCCATGACCATTAGTGCTATTTCGAAGAGTTTCATGATTAGCAAGTGCCGCAGACACTCTTGCTTCGATTAGCTATTCAACAGCCGCAGCAGCAGCAGCAGCCCTTGCAGTAGCAGAGGATCTCCTTGGTAGCATATTGTTCTAAATCACAACAATATAAAACACGTGAGTTTTCATAAACATCACAACATATATATAACAAGATCACATCACACAGTGATTATATAACATGACTGGGATCAGAACACATAACAAAATTGAGTTCGACATGACATAATACAACACATCATATATAACTGGAAACATACATGATTGTCTGATACAAGAAATGAAAATACAAGTCCTACTGTCGTGCTAGCTGGGCATAAAACCCATAATACTTAGCCGGCTAACATAATGATAGCTATGAATACGACATGAGAAGTGTAAACCTAGGCAGAACTACACTACTACACAAAAGGCCATAAAAACCTCCTAATAGAGACTGGTTTACAAAAAACCAGTTCCTATGTTGAAAAAGTAAGGGGCATGGAAAGCATAAATACTGGTTTTCTCGGAAAGACCGGTGTCTATAATCTAATAAGCACATAAATTGGTCATGTTATACAAAACCGGTCTTTGTATATAGTAAAAGACATCGGTTATTTTGAAGAGATATGTCTTTATGTTTTTCTATTATAAACACTAATCTTTTGGTTAAAAATCGGTCTTTATACTTTCTATACCTTTTTCTTTCTAAATTTACAGTTCATGAGGGCACACTTTTCCGTACACCTAGCTTTTGGAAGTACCATTATATTACATGACAAAATCATAAAATCTTTTTTAAACGCCTAAAAAATCTAAAGAATTAAGATTTTATTATTTTTATCTAAACTAGAATGCACCTAAACATCATTATTATGTATCTTCTTTTATTTATCCAACAAGCAAAAGTACCCGCGCGTTGCAGCGGGACGGGTTATTTTTTATTGGTGTGCTTAGGCATAAGAACTCGCGTGTTGTGGCGGGGTTAATTTTTTTTTACTTAGGGTAGGCAGTTTTTTTCGCGCCGTTTATTTTAAAGTTATTAAGTACGCACTTTGCTGCAGGGTGTTATCTTTATTTTATTTTTTATTTATTTTGTGCGGGAATATTTTTTCGGTCTCATGGTTAATAGTTTTTTTATATGGGCTTATGTATTGGGCATCATGGCGCAGGTATTTTTTGAAAATAATTATATGCATACATTGGATAATTTAACTATTATCAGATATTTCGTTTAAAAATTTGTGCTTGTAATATTTTGTTATATAAGTCAACTAATTATCACGTCTTTGTTTAATTTATATAGTTTCAGGACAATGCACATTGTAAAATTAAATCGAACACAAATGAACCTTTATTTATTTTGTATATACAAATTTTATGTCAATTATTAAAGTTTTTGTTAGTTAAAATTAAATTAACAGAAAAAAAATTAGCCAAAAGGGAAATCGAAACTCAGGAGCATTGCAAATAATTTTAGAAGTGACATAAACTACTCACTCCTTTTTTTCAGTCCTCCCCCACAAACTTCCACGATCTCTCTCAAAATCCCGCCAAACATCATCAACAAAAAGGGCAAACTCCTTCTCATTATCATCATCAACAAAACCATCATCAACACTAAACTCCTATCTTCTTTATAGAGTTTAAAGAACAAATGCTATATCTTTTTCTCTTAATTTGTCATTTAAATTCAATTGGTGTTTTTATTTTGGTTAATTTGTGTCAATTAGTTTTTTAAATATTCAATTACGGTTTAATATGAATAAATTTTTAAATATGTGTTTAGCATGGGATGGCAATCAAAACCCCTAATTGAGGTTTTTGACCCAACTGATTGTGATATGGTGAACCGCTACTTGTCAATTGCTTAGGGGGTGTTTCGTATTGCTTTAAACTGGCTTAGAGCAAATATTTCTAGTGATCAAGATTAAAGAAAATATTTCGTGTTTAAAAATACTTGTGTTCATAACACTTTGACTGCTTGCGTTTTTATATCTATATTGTTCAGGATCCATTGGTGGAGGATGTCAGGATACAATACCTTGTGGTTCCCTGGTATGGACAATGAATGGATAGCCATTCAGGTTACTTCACTGCTTCACATACTACTAATGAACATTGCCATCATATAAATAGTTTTTATTTTCCTACATTAAAACGCTACTTTACTATGGTTTTCTGCGCTGGTGCAGATTCATTTTGATTTTCATATTTTGACTAATTGTTTTATGCAGGCTGGGCTCATGACAGCATACATTCTTAGAGGCCTGTATTTTGGCAGGTTAGCCTTCATTTTGTGTTCATTGTGGCACATATAATAAAAATTGAGTTGTTTCCAAAGAGTATATACACGAGTATCCGAAATCAGTAATAAGGTTTTTCCATTTACCACTATAACAGGCATTCAACCTAAAAAGGCTCATGAAACATTAGAGGGTAGCCCCCTTCCGGCAACCATTTCAACCTAGAAAACTCTACATTTCTCTATATTGATCCTAGAAAACCCAGGCTTGTTTATGTGCGATAAATTTCTTCTCTTTTCAAAACTGATGTAATGAGTGGGATATAAGCAAAAAATCTATGTCAATACAACTAAATATGTTACTTCTATTTTTTATAATCAGAACAGAGAGCATGTTATTTTATATGTAAACATAGCTCTATTAACAATTTAACATGCCTGATTGTATTTTTATATTGCAAGTAGCTCTGACCAAGGTTGTCCATACGACCATACATAATATCTATAATGACATAGGAATTGGCAGAGTCTGGTAAACAAGTCATCGCTACAATAATCAATGGCTCGGATCTGGTGCCAACATTCTTAACTGCCTCTATAGATGATCTTCGCACCGAGGTACTAAAATTCCATGATTTTAGAATTTGATTCTCCTGACAAATTACCTC
>BQNB010053220.1:6414-20887 GCA_026074375.1 Tanacetum coccineum | reverse complement strand
TGGGATAGCTCTCCATATATGCAATTTATATATCTAGAGTAATAAGATCACAAATATTGACATGTTTTTGCCTTTGTTTAGTGAACAAGTTAGACTAGCAGGTGCCCTAGGATCAACAAATGACGTTCTGATTCCTTGGGTAAAGATCTGAACAGTGGACTACTAGTATATAAAGAGCCATTAAGCAATAAGTTAGTAAAGTCTCGATGAGCTAGGATTTGATAAGATCACCATTATTGTCTTATAAGATAGATTATAATCAACCATGAGTACTTTATGCAGATGTGGTTAATTATGACAGAATTACCAGATCTAGGTTTTAGGTAGAAGTACCGCCTAAATCTAGGAATGATATATCAACAACGAGATAAGACAATCATTGCACTTATAAACTAAAACCTGCATTTCATTTGATTAAACATGGTAAATATGTTTCCCTTACATTAGGTTTGACCACTTCTTTATCTTCTGTCTATCAACTTATGTGTGTTAATTGTCATCAAACTTAGGTTAGAATAACTAAAACTCGTGCTAGTCTCTCAGACTGAATACCCCTGTTGCGTTAGTTTAGGATTAACTTAGGTTTAACCTAGAATAGAATAATTTAGGACTAACTTAGATAAACAAAATACTGGTAGACTTAAGTATTAACACTCGCTCTTAGTGATCGACACCCTACTTACCAACGAACCTACATCTAATCGGGTACACTTCCCGTTAGTGTTGTTTTTAGGTAAAGTCGGCAAAATAAAAATAGTAAAACTTGATAATAAATATTACCTACGCACAACGACACATCACAGGCCCCCTTATCAATCAGGGGGCCGCCCTTGATAATTCAAGGAGCCGCCGCCTAGGGATTCTCAATTTGTCTAGGTTTTTGTTTTCTACTAAAATTTGTAAGAAAGTTGAGAATTTAGGTGGCATTGTTGTAGCAAATCCTATGTTTATAGCTCTCAAAACATCTTATTAACAAAAATATGTAATCATATTTATAAAATAAACTAGCAAGAATGCAATGCATTTTTAATAACACAACTATAGTTATGCAAGCACGTGTAAATAAACAACTAATAAGCAATTAAGTTGTCAATGAGACCTACATTAGATCTACTGGGTTCGCATTATGCGACATATCATAATCAAGTAAGAGATTAAGTTTCCTAATATTCCTACTACAATCATAATAATGTTAGCAAACCAAGTTTGTTTCATCGCCCTAGTGTTTACTCTTGTAGCGTTTTGTTTTTGGCTTCACCATGTTTCGATTCCTCACATAGGTGGGTTCCCAAGCCTTCAAAGTAGGTAATCGCTTTTTGTTTGTAATTGTCACCGATGAGAGGCCTTGAACATGACATGGGATGTCTGAGAAGGTTGGATATTTGGGGGTTTGGTTTGATTAGGTTTAGGATGGTTAGATGGTATGGTATGTTAATGTGAATAGAGGGAAATTGACAATGTGAAGAATAATGGTCATAAGGGCATTGGTGAGTCGGGGTTGATTTTTTACACACAGTACGGTTGTGATTGTCGTTTGTTGCAATGAAGTAGCCAGAAGATTGTGGATGGGGTGTTATTTTTTGTTTTTGTGGTTGGTCAGTATTGCAATTTTATTTCATATGGACAAGATGAAGGGGGGAGATGTGATCACAAATTTTGTTCCTAGGCTTAGGACGTTTTTATTGAGAGAATTTCATCCCAAGTGTTTGGCATGTATTGTGTGTCGACGTACTCGAATGTTCTAGTTATGATGACTTTGTTGTTTGTAAAGGGTGTTTTTGTAGTAGATATGACTTGAGTTGTTTTGAATGGTGGATCACGTTTTTGTTTTGTTTTTAAATGTGTTTTGTTGATGAGGGATTAAAATATGATAAAGTAATGGTAGGACCATCGATTTCTTTGATATTATTTTCAATGAGGAGAATCGTGTAGAGGCATTCTGTCCGAATATGCACATCTGAACTTAGAACAAGGGATACCAAAGAATGATTTGCAAAGTTGTATGTGTAGTCTTAAGTTGTTCGCAGAAAAAAAAGATTATAAATGAAAATATCATTATTTAGTGCCTAGAATTTTATGAAAATAGGATATTGATCCATTATTTCTTACAATTTCAAAGTTAGAAGAATTAAAGTTCGAAATAATAAATCCTTGGACACGATGTGAGCGATCATTTTGTTTATAGATATGTTGAAAGCCTATGGCTCCAAACATTAGATTCAATGTCATCGCTGTGGTTTTTACGCGGAAAGGTAGTGTTTGGTTGATGCAAAAGCAACAGGGTCCCTCGGTGAGTGGCGTTTAGTTAGATTTAGATTTTAGATTGAGCTTTTCATGTGTTGGGAGAAGCGGCAATAGAGTATGTTTCGATATGAGATTTTTCGGAATAGATGGCTTCCTTGGTTCATTCAAGCTTGAGCTATTGAAGGAGTGATGAAGTCATGACAATTCCTTAACAAGCGAGAGAATATGTACATTTATTTTATATGATCGAAAAGTTGAAATTTGATACCTAGTTTCTGTGTGTATGCTATGATGGCAACCAAATGTGGGTGGCAACGGATTATTTTCGGAGCTCTAAGAAATTGAAAAGCACGTGATGATATATAATCCAAACGCCTTTTTATTCACTTTTGTTGACTCAAGTTACGTGTGGGGTGTGCATAAAATATAGTAATTTTGGCAAACAATCACGAGGTTTCACGTGTATGCATGAATAACGTTTTTTTGTTTTTTTTTTTAGGATGGGTGTATATTAACAATGCACGAAAATATTTTTGTCACTGAGATCCTAGTTGTGAGGAAGTTTTTGTCAAAATAAAGTGGGGAGATTGTATAGATATATATATTGTAGTAGATATATATATTTATTTTGAGTAATATAATTATGTAATATATATAATTTGCCTAGAAATAATTCTGTAATGGAGTATCAAGGATTTTCTTCGAAAATGCGCCAATTCCTAAATTTACTTGAGAATCTTATAGTACGTTATACATTTTCATAATTCTAATTTTTCTAAATTCATAAGAACTTAAAGAAGAAGTTTAAGAGAAAAAAGCCCGCAATTTAGATTTTGTGCAAATAATGTGAATCCGCTAGGACACATTGGATGTTTAATGAGAGGAAGTTGTGTGAATGAGTGTACCTTACCGCAATTTCTTGTTGTGGATGATGATGTATTTATGTTCTTGATTAGTGATTATTGCTTGATGTTGGAGGTGTGTTTCAATTGTAATTTTGATGTTTAGGATTGATTTCCTTTTACGTTCATGATGAAGTAGCATATTTTAGGTAGTATGTGTTGTTTGTCTGTAGTTTTTTGTTTAATAAAAAATAAGTGCATGGAGACTGTATATGTTTAGTCAGATGGATCGGCTCCTGATCAATTGGGGGTTCGCGGACCGCCCATTGTTATATCTATCGGCAACCTGTTCAATTGGAGAGTCCGCACGGCCTGGACGCGAATTAATTTTTTTTTTATGGGCGGGAGGCTTGTGTATGGGGGTGTTTTCTAAGGTTTGTTTTTGATGGTGTTGTTTTAATATATTAAGGGACATTGAGCGTTTGTAATTTGCTTTTCGCCAATTAAAAAATAGCTTAGAAGCATTTCGTTATGAAATATTAACGTTTTCAAGAGGACATGATCGATACGTATATTAAATAAAGAAATATGGAATGAGAGGAGGTTTCGATTAATAATTTTTGAGTTGAGAAAAGAAGTGTAACGCATTCTAATATTTTTGATGAAAGAGTAACATTCTAATTGGCTTTTTGCTAATTAAAGGTACTTTAATTATTTCGGATGAAATAATTAAGTTGTTGAGATTTAAGGAAGAGAATTTAATTGTAACGTGACTATTAAATGGAAGACGAGATATTTAGTCAATTTGTTCCATCATTCCTAGACCTAGACGTAAATAGTTGAACTGCTTACAAGTGAGAGGTTTGGTGAGGATGTCCGCGATGTTGTCTTTTGACGAAACTTTTTCAATAGAGATATTCCCTTTTTGAACGTTGTCGCGAAGTAAGTGGTGATGAATTTCGAAAACCAAGATGTTAAACAACATCCCATAAATGTACAAATACCGCTAGTGCTTTTTCAGTCCAAGTAATCTCCCACATGATCAGAGTTGGCATATATTACGGTTTCTACGTCAGACCCCTTTGGATACCATAATCCTAAGTGCATAGTTCCTTTAATGTATCGGAAGATACGCTTAACCGTTTCAAGATGAGAGGTTTTGGGATCCACCAACCCACTAACCGCTAAACCCAAACCGAACAACCCATACCGATCAACCCAAACCGAACAACCCATACCGATCAACCCAAACCGAACAACCCATACCGATCAACCCAAACCGAACAACCCATACCGATCAACCCAAACCGAACAAACCATACTGATCAACCCAAACCGAACAACCGGTGTCGATCAACCTAAACCGAACAACTCAATTTTTTCTAAATGTTACGGTTTATTTCTTTGACTTGTAAAATCTCGTGAAACATTAACTTGTTTTTCCTGGTTTTGTCAAGAATTGTAAAATCCTGTGTAGTTTAAAGAATTAAAACACTAAAAGGACAACTTAATTAAACACAAATTCTTTCTACCACTGTCCGGTCAAACAAGTAATCTTTTAACATAGATATTTCACAATGACGACCCTTGCTGATAAAACGATTCTTTCAGGTGCTGACAATCATCTACCTATGTTGGAAAATGATATATACGATTCTTGGAAAAGCATAATGGAGCTATACATGATGAATAGACAACATGGAAGAATGATTCTTGAATCCGTTGAAAATGGTCCACTCATTTGGCCTTCAATTGAGTAAAATGGAGTGACAAGACCAAAGAAATATTCTGAGTTATCTGCTACAGAAGCAATTCTAGGTGATTGTGATATCAAGGCAACAAATATCATTCTCCAAGGACTACCACTTGATGTCTATGCATTGGTTAGCAATCATAAAGTTTCCAAGGAACTTTGGGAAAGAATTCAACTTCTCATGCATGGAACTTCATTGACAAAATAGGAAATGGAGTGTAAGCTTTATGATGAATTTGATAAGTTTGCTTATATATAAGGGGAAACACTACGGAATTCGATTTAGAGATTTTCATTGCTTACCAATAGACCAAAGAAATATTCTGAGTTATCTGCTACGGAAGCAATTCAAGCTGATTGTGATATCAAGGCAACAAATATCATTCTCCAAGGACTACCACCAGAGGTCTATGCATTGGTTAGCAATCATAAAGTCGCCAAGGAACTTTGGGAAAGAATTCAACTTCTCATGCAAGGAACTTCATTGACGAAACAGGAAAGAGAGTGTAAGCTTTATGATGAATTCGATAAGTTTGCTTATAAGAAGGGGGAAACACTACGTGATTTCTACTTGAGATTTTCACTGCTACTCAATGACATGAACATCTACAATATGAAACTGGAACAATTTCAAGTGAACACCAAGTTTTTGAATACTCTTCCTCCTGAGTGGAGCAAATTTGTGACAGATGTCAAACTGGTTCAGGATTTGCACACAACTAACATTGATCAACTTCATGCTTACTTGGGACAACATGAATTTCATGCAAATGAAGTTCATTTAATGCATGAACGCAATTCAGATCTACTTGCTTTGGTTGCAACCCATCAAATAACCCAATCTCCTTACTAAACTTATCAGAACTCATACCAAAACTCTCAATTTCAACCAAAAGTTTCACTATATCAGTCTCCACAACATGGTTCCCCTTATCAGTCTCAACAATACTAAAACAATCAATCATCAACACCTCTTTTAATCACTTATCCATCCAATGATTATCAATCATCAGTTCACCACCATGTTTATTCTCCACCATCATCCATCCCTTAATTAGAATATGCTCCCACAGTTAACCAACAACCTGAATTTCCCAACTAGACTTAGGTCTAATTGTTCCAGTGTTCCAGAAATGTGATGATCTCATTGATGCCATCAATCACATGATATCTTTCTTGACTGCTGTTGTCACTCCAAACAGTGCACTAAACCTAAGAGGAAACGAGATGATTCATGGTTTAAGGATAAAGTGTTGCTGGTACAAGCTCAAGCAAATGGTCAAATTCTACATGAGGAGGAACTAGCATTTTTGGCAGATCCAGGAATTGCAGAAGGTCAAGCCACACAGACTGTCATTACTCACAATGCTGCTTATCAAGCTGATGATTTGGATGCATATGACTCTGATTGTAATGAACTTAACACTGGGGCCAAAAGTCTCTCATGGCGAATTTATCTCATTATGGTTCAGATGCTCTCGCTGAGGTACACAATCATGATAATGTGAATAATAATATGATTAATCAAGCTGTGCAGGCGATGTCGTCTTCTGAACAGTCGAATGTTGTGAACCATTCAGAGACTAAAATAACCAGTGATAGCAATATCATTCCTTATTCTCAGTATGTGATTGAATCACAACAGGCAGTTGTTCAGAATTCTAACTCTTCTGCACAACAAGATGCACTGATATTATCTGTGATTGAACAAATGAAAACCCAAGTAGTATAATTGTACCAGGATAAATCAGGACAAATGAAAAGTGTCAATGATACTTTAACTGCTAAGCTTGAAAGATATAAGGAACAAGTTAATAATAACAAACTTCTTCAATATTATTAGAATAATAATACGAGTACTCTTATAGTACTGGGGTTACAACCTTGAAGCTAACACACTTTTTCTAAAAGTATTCGTCTAAGTATATATATATATCCTAAACCTAGGATCTCCTTTTATAGAACACAAGGAGTCCTTTACAAAGATAACTACCTATCTTTTAGGATTAGTAACCAGCATCCCATAATAATCTCCATGCATACTTATCTCCAAGTCAGCAGCTTTGACCATCAGCAGTATTAACTCTTTCTCCTAGCAGTATTAACTAAACACCAGCAGTACTAAGTTTGTACTAGCAATACTAACTCCATTAGTACTGTTAGTTATACCTTGGCAGTATTAAGTCTTGTGAAGATTTATTCCTAACAAGTTGGAACTAAAGCTTTGTGATGGTAATGTCATTAAGAATATGAGTGCTATTGTGATTCCTGACTTCGAAGAGACCTTAATGCTTGCTGAAGAGAGTCGTTTAAAAATTCTTACAAAACAACAAGATCCTATGATGTTCGAAAAGAAAGTTAATACTACACTAGTCAATTATGCTGTCCTTAATCAACTTTCTCAAGATTTTAAAAAACGATTTGTTCCACAAACTGAATTATCTGTTGAACAAGCCTTTTGGTTTTAGAATTCTATGAATTCTCCAGAACCCACTCTTTCTAGTAGACCCACCAAAGTTGAGGTTCCAAAAGAACTTCCTAAAGTCAGCATGGTTAACACAAGTTTGAAGAAACTTAAATACCTTCTTGCTGGTTTTGACATGGTTTTCAAAGAAAGAACCACACCCACAACCATCACTGAGGGCTCATGAGGGTTCGAACATACAAAAGCTTGTTTTAGAGATGAAATAATTCCATTTGTAAAAGCTCTGAAGGACTTATTTAATACATTCAATCAATATTTGATTGATGAACTTTCTGAAGTCCAAAATGTCTTTCATCAAATGGAACAGGCTGTGGAACAACATCGTGTTGAGTCAAAAACATTTGAAGTGAAAATGAATCAAGTTTTGAACAAAAACGAACGACTCTTGGAACAAGTCATTAACAAAGATATTGTGAACATAATTATGAATTCTTCTGTGGATAATGTCTCTGTGAATGTGCATGAATGTGAAAAGTGTCTAAAACTTAAGACTGAGCTTCTCAACAAAAAGGATTTCATTGAAAAAGAGATTTACGATAAACTATTCAAAAGTTTTACCACTCTTGAAAAACATTGCATCTCTTTAGAAGTTGATACTCAACTTAATCAGGAAATTTTTCAAAGGGACAATTCTGTTTCAAATCAAAGTGCTCCAAGTTTTGATCAATTGTTTGAATTAAATGAATTGAAAGCTCAGTCCCAAGAGAAAGACACGGTCATAAAGAAGTTGAAAGAGAGAATTAAATCTCTAAGTGGAAAAATGAATGAGGATAAGATTAAAAAGGACTTAGAAGAGATTGAAACAATAAATATTGAATTGGATCATAGGGTGTCGAAGCTTATTGCTGAGAATGAGCATTTGAAACAGACTTATAAGCAACTTTATGACTCGATTAAACCAGCACGTATTCGATCAAAAGAACAATGTGATGATTTAATTAATCAAGTCAATCTAAAGTCTGTGGAAATCTCTGATTTAAATGCTAGTCTTCAGGAAAAAGTTTTGGAAATTACAGCTCTCAAGGATGACTTAAGGAAACTTAAAGGAAAAGCTCTAGTTGATAATGTTGTTACGAAACACACTATTGATCCAGAGATGCTTAAGATTGATGTGGAACCAATAACCCCTAAATTGTTGAATAAAAAGACAGCTCACTCTGCCTATATTAAGCACACTCAAGAAGAAGCTATAGTTCTTAGGGATCTAGTTGAACATGTTAAATCAAAATATCCACTAGATCATTCCTTAGAATCTGCATGTAGGTATGCTAAACTAATTCAGGAGTTGCTTACACACATCAGTAAAACCTGCCCGAGTGTCAATAATACTGATGGAAAATTAGTGGCTGTGACACCAAAGAACAAGGACAAAAGAGTTAGATTCACTGAGCCCGTCACATCCTCAGGATACACAATCACCAAAACAGCCTCTACATCAAACCTAGTTTCTAACAAACCTATGTTGTCTTCTACAGGAGTAAAACCGTCTACTAGTGCTAGCGGATCACAGCCTTCAGGCAATACAAAGAAAGATAAGATTCAGCAAACACCAAGTAGTACTCAGAAGAATAAAGTAGAAGCCCACCTTAGGAAAGTTAAATCTAGTTTGAAAAATAAAGATTGTGTTGTTCAACCTAAAGGAACCGCCCATGTGCAACATTCTAAGCTTAATGCGAATTTTGAACTTAAATGTGTTAAGTGTAATGGTTGCATGCTTTCTGATAATCATGATTTGTGTGTTCTTGATTTTATCAATAATGTGAATGCTCGTAAAAAATCTAAATCTGTTAAGAAAAGTTCAAAGAGAAAAGTTTGGAAACCAACAGGAAAGGTGTTTACAAATATTGGATATATCTAGAGACCTACTGGTCGGACCTTCACTATAGTAGGAAATGCGTGCCCTTTATATAGGATTACCACAACTACTGAAGTACCCCTTAGGAAACAAACTGCTCTAGATAATGAAACACCTAAGCCTATTGTAACATTGGTTTACTCAAGGAAACCTAGGAAATCTCAAACTAATGTTCCTGTTAGCAAATCTAAGGTTCTTAAATCTGTATCTACTAACAAAAAGAAACCCAGTCAATCTTGGGGATCTATAGTTTCTGATTTTCCATCTTCCTCTCTTGATGAATGCAGGTCGTCTAAATTGTTCTCTGGTATTTGGACTTCGGTTGCTCCAAGCATATGACCAGAAAAGATTATGGGATATGGTGATTATCAGATTGGAAATGTTACGATCTTAAGGGTTTACTATGTGGAAGGACTTGGACATAACTTATTCTCCGTTGGACAATTCTGTGATTCGAACCTTGAAGTTGCTTTTCATCAACACACCTGCTACATACGTAATCTAAAAGGTGTTGACCTATTGACTGGATCTCGAGGTAACAATCTGTATACTCTGTCTCTTGGAGATATGATGGCGTCCTCTCCGATATGTCTCTTGTCAAAGGCCTCAAAGAATAAGTCCTGGCTATGGCACCGACGTTTGTCTCATATAAACTTTGGTACTATCAACCATTTAGCTAGACATGGTCTTGTTCGAAGTTTCCCTAAGCTTAAATTCAAAAAGGACCATCTGTGTTCTGCTTGTGCTATGGGTAAAAGCAAGAAGAAACCCTACATACCTAAATCTGAAGACATCAATCAAGAAAAACTTTATCTGTTGCACATGGATCTTTGTGGACCAATGCGTGTCGCAAGCGTTAATGGAAAAAAGTACATCCTCGTCATCGTTGATGATTACTCTCGATTCACATGGGTTAAGTGCTTAAGGTCAAAAGATGAAGCTCCAGATTTCATAATCAAGTTTCTCAAGATGATCCAAGTGCGACTTAAGACACCTATCTGACGCATCAGAACAGATAATGGAACTGAGTTTGTTAATCAAACATTGCGTGAATATTATGAGAAGGTTGGCATCTCTCATGAAACATCTGTTGCTCGCTCTCCACAGCAAAATGGTGTCGTTGAAAGACGCAATCGTACGCTAATTGAAGTTGCCCGCACAATGTTAATTTATGCAAAAGCTCCTTTATTCTTATGGGCAGAAGCAGTGGCTACCGCATGTTACACCCAAAATCGTTCCATCATACGTATTCGTCACGAAAAAACACCATATGAGCTTTTACATGAAAAACCTCTCGACTTATCATTTTTTCATGTATTTGGTGCACTCTGCTATCCGAAAAATGATAGTAAGAACTTGGGTAAGTTACAACCGAAAGCTGATATTGATATTTTCATTGGCTATGCACCCACAAAGAAAGCATTTCGAATTTACAACCGACATACCAGACGAATCATTGAGACAATTAATGTAGATTTTGATGAGTTGACTGCGATGGCTTTTAAACACAGCAGTTCAGGACCCGTACTTCATGAAATGACTCCTGCAACAATCAGTTTAGGACTCATGCCAAACCCTCCTCCTTCAACACCATTTGTACCACCATCAAGAACAGATTAGGATATTTTATTTCAACCGATGTTTGATGAATTACTCACTCCTCCACCCAGTGTTGATTACGCAGCCACTTAAGTCGTTGCTCCAATTCATGAAGTAGTTGCTCCAGTTCCCGCTGTATCAACCGGTTCACCTTCTTCAACAAATGTTGACCAAGATGCACCATCACCAAGTCATTCTTAAACAACACCCGAAAGTCAACCTCCCGTCATTCCTAACGATGTTAAAGAAGACAATCATGATATTGTAATTGCACATATAGGTAATGATCCGTACTTTGGTATCCCAATTCTAAAAATCCCTTCTGATCAATCTTCATCGTCGGATTCTATTCATACAATTGTGCATCCCGATCACCAAAATTCTAAACATAATAGCAAATGGACTAAGGATCATCCACTTGAAAATATAATCGGTAAACTCGACAGACCAGTTTCTACAAGGCTGTAATTACATGAGCAAGCTCTTTTTTGTTACTACGATACTTTCCTCACTGCTGTTGAACCCAAGACGTATAAAGATGCTTTGACTCAATCCTGCTGGATTCAAGCAATGCAAGAAGAGCTCAATGAGTTCAAACGCCTTGAAGTATGGGAGCTCGTACCCCGACCAGACAAAGTTATGGTTATTACTTTGAAGTGGATCTACAAAGTGAAGCTAGACGAACTAGGAGGTATTCTAAAGAACAAGGCTCGATTAGTGGCTCATTGTTACCGTCAAGAAGAGGGAATTGATTTTGAAGAGTCTTTTGCTACAGTTGCAAGATTAGATAAGGATTTTTCTCGCGTTTACCACTCACATGAACATGGTCGTCTACCAAATGGATGTCAAGACTGCGTTTCTGAATGGTAATTTGCGGGAAGAGGTTTATGTTAGCCAGCCGGACGGTTTTGTGGATCCAGATAACCCCAATCACGTGTACAAGCTAAAGAAAGCTCTTTATGGGTTGAAACAAGCTCCACGCGCGTGGTATGACATGTTGTCTTCGTTCCTGATATCCCAAGACTTCTCCAAAGGCTCAGTGGATCCTACTCTGTTCATCCGTAAGGAAGGCAAGGAATTACTTCTGGTACAAGTATATGTCGATGATATTATCTTTGCTGCATCTACACCTGAACTTTGTGACCTATTTGCTAAAATCATGTGTTCAAAATTTAAGATGTCAATGATGGGCAAAATCTCATTTTTCTTAGGACTACAGATTTTTCAAAATCCCAGAGGCATCTTTATTAACCAGTCAAAATATGCCCTTGAATCTTTAAAGAAATACGATTTTGACTCTTGTGACCCAGTGGATACTCCCATGGTAGAGAAATCCAAACTGGATGAGGATAAAGAAGGGAAAGTCGTTGATCCATCACACTATCGTGGTATGATTGGCACCCTCCTTTATCTCATAGCCAGTAGACCTGACCTACAATTTGCTATATGCATGTGTGCCCGGTATCAGGCTCGGCCTACCAAAAAGCACTTACATGCGGTCAAAAGGATCTTTTGGTATCTAAGAGGAACCGTCAATCGGGGACTATGGTATCTGAAGGATTCTTCAATTGCACTAACAACATTTGCAGATGCGGATCATGCTGGTTGTCAAGAAAACACGCCTTAGCACATCTGGTAGTATGCAATTTCTGAGAGATAGACTTGTTAGCTGGTCATCAAAAAGACATAAAAGCGCTGTGATATCTAGTACGGAAGCTGAATATATTGCTATGTCGGGATGTTGTGCTCAAATTCTTTGGATGAGATCACAGCTTACCGACTATGGCCTTGGATTCAATAAAATTCCAATGTACTGTGATAACAAAAGCGGGAAGAAAATGTCAAATATCTTCTTCAAATATCATTTGATAAAAAGGGATAAAAGGTTTTTAAACAATAACTGAATATCATCTTTAAGGAAAGTTAATTAAATTTAGCTTAAGTGTGCCTTATATGTTATTTGTTTATGCCTTGAGTGAGAATATGTGCAAGTGTAAGTTGTTAGGTATGTTAGTTAAAACTACAGGGACTTAATGTGCCATTGTGCTAATTATTTGTATGCCTAAACCAACTCATATTCAAAAAGGGAAAAGATCTCATAGTTTAGGGGGTGAATGTGTCAAAAAAAACTAAATTTGTTTTATAACACACCCACCCCACGATCAAACACACACACAACACACACTCCATTTTTTAAAACCCTCACACGATCGCCACACCTTCATCCTTGATTTCCAGATCCTTTCACGCTTAAGGTATAATTAAAATAATGTTCTTTTCACCCCCAATGAACTCACATCTCGAAGGAATTACTTTTTTACAAAGTTTTAATTTTGAAAACCCAAATAATCAAATTAGGGTTATTCAAAAATCAAAACTGAATAAAAACATAAATTCGTTGAGGGGTTTTGATCATCAGTGGGTGATAATGACTCGGTTATAGCAGCTTTTAATTTAGATAACATTTGAGATTGATTTGCGTGATTATGTATGTCAAAGTGTGCGTATTTGATTTTTTTGTTGAAAAATCATGTGGGTTTTGCTATGGATTGATGCTACATGTGTAAATGATGGTGTGTATGAGTGAAAACACATATATGAGTTGTTTGATTGTTGGGAATTCATGAATTTTTGTTATAAGATGCTCGTTTGAATATTGTTGCCTGAATCTGTGTCTGAAAGTTGCAAACAATATTCTTGTGAAAGCTATAAGGCTAAATGATTGAATCTGTGGTGAAAAGAACACATGGACACTCGAATTAAAATTCAAAATTTTTAGAATCTATCCGAATTCGCAGGTTTAGCTATATACGAATTCGCAGTTTTTAGTTGACTACGAATTCGCAGATCTATGTGTCACCCGAATTAGCAACGACTAGTAGTGTCCGAATTCGCAGCTTGGTTTTCTGTCTGAATTTGCAACGTGTCTTTAGTATACGAATTCGTAGTAACCTTTAGGGTCCGAATTCGCAGTTTGGATTAGTATACGAATTCGCTGGGAGCCTTTAGTATCCGAATTCGCAGATTACTAGTAGTGTCCGAATTCACAACATGCAGTAGAGTCTGAATTCGCAATAAGCAGTAGAGTACGAATTCACAATACGCTTTAGGGCCCAAATTCACAAAGAGCTTTATAATCCGAATTTAAAATAACCATTAGGGTCCGAATTCATAATTTTCACCTAATCAACCAGTTTCAATCATGCTTAATGGATTCAAAAAGGCTAATTATCATAAACACGTAGATTTTAACCAAAAGGTGACTTAAAACTTGTGTTAGGTAGCAAATTTAAAATTGATTATCTTTGAAATCTAATCAAGTTAAAATTAGATTACTTCAACTAAGCCAATTTAAGTTCACTCTTTCAATGGTTATCTTTCTAAATGTGTTAAATGCATTAAATGCCAATTCAGGGTCGCTATATATAGTATCTATATAAACTTGGTTATATATAAACTGTATCGACTCTTTCTTAGCATAATCATGAGTATCACTAAAGAACAACAAGTTTTGGATGATGCTCTTGTTCCAAGGGAACAACGTCTTATGATTGGCAGTTGCAACTACAGATTGAGCACCACATTCAAGCCCAAAGAACCCACCTTTCAAGTTGCTTTGGATGTTCTCACTCTTACTCCTTTTTATCCAGCTTTCTTGATCACAGCAAATGTTCCTTCCGTCTACATGCATGAGT